>LNKV01000103.1:0-40573 GCA_001465935.1 Clarireedia homoeocarpa
CATAATGCTAATACCCAGTTGATTCGTCTATGCATTTACCTGTTCCTCCTTTCCCCGACAGTCGATTGCACTGTCGAATGCCTTGATCATCCCATCGTACATTATACTATGGTCGTGGAATGTGCCGGTAAAGATCGCTCCGTCCCTGATTGGAAAAAGAATATGTCGGAGTTCGCGAGCCAACGGCTTGAGATTCTCGAACTTCGGCGCAAACTCCACGATGATCTTCTCAAATCTATTTTTGTCCATATCCCCCACCTTATTCCGAGCAATATCTGCATATGTTCCAGTATACCAACCTCGCAGTAGATTGGTCCTCAATCTTATCAGCTTATTAAGTTTTGGTCTACCGGTACCTTCGTAGCCATATCGGACGCATATCCATAAGAAAACGTAAAAAAATGACTCGAGGTCGTGCCGATATGTATGACCGTTGCCTTCAAGAACCTCGATCGCCATAAACTGCATTGTGCCAGTCCGGTGACGAGCTCCACTTGGCATACTGTCCAACTCCTTTGCCAAGTCCAAGTCAATTAGTCTTCCTTTCGGGTCACCTTCAGCAGGGAGCTCGGTGATGATAATGTTATTTTCGGAGATATCCCGATGTAGAATCTTTCCATCCTCTAGAAGCGACCTATGGCCTCGGATAGCATCGCGTAGCACCTCTAAAAACTCTCTAACTGAATGATATTCGCGGAGAGGTCGTCCAGCCGGTGAAGTTACCAAACAGTAGTTCACTCGGTTGTCGTATGTCTCACTTTCGCAATCTGTGAAACTGTCGACTCCGGCTTCTTGAATACAGTCAACGTTATTGCGCTGCCACTCATTCCGGCAGTGGGCCAGACTGTCAACTACCGTTTCTTGAATGCTGTGAGCGCCGATTGCGTCTAGCTCGCCTTCCTTAATGCGCACATTTGTCCCGCTGGCATGACTACCGTCGGATTTAGATCTCTTCAGTCTGCTCCCCGGATCAAGTATTTCATTTCTTTTTCTTTTCTTTCCAGAGGAAGATGTGCTTGCAACAATTCCTAGGCCCTTCAAGCGATTCGAACTACTCCTTGATCTTCCTCTGAGACTTGATTTAGAGTACCGCCGACTGGATTCCGGACTGCCGTCGACCCAAGAAGCTTTGCTCGATAGCTTTCGTGGCCTTCCGAAATTCATGTCTCGTCGGAAATGCGAAATAGTGTCCGGGACCTCGTCAATAACAATCTGCTCATGATTGAACCACGTAGCAATGCCTGTGACTCCCCTCTCTTTGGCCAACTTCAACAGTTCTCCCTCCCGCTGCCTTTTATCAGACGGCCAAGCAAACTTGACCACATACTCCTATTCCGTGGAGTCGCTCCTCCTTCCTCGATAACACGTTGTTCCACGACACACTATCGCTTTTGTCGAGGCGATTGGCTTGTCCTCCAAACAAATGTTCACATCTCGTGCCACAATGTACTTGCCGTTGCCATCGTGCTTAACGAATGTATTCAGCCCTAACTCGGCGTCCGTCATCAATGTATACCCAGCAATAACCCTAACGAATCGCTCAGGCTCTTTGTGTACATCGAACTTCTCAGAGTTGTACAGGCCAGATCTGTCGAAAACCCAGAGTCGCATCATGCTTCCGCACATCGTAAAGCCAGGGACGAATCGCCGCTCCGGTTGACTTCCGAACACCTCACGCGTATACCCTGCCAACTGTATCAATGTTTTTGTAGAGCCATCCTCATCGGGATTCTGTTTGTGTTCCCCAATGACAAGTATATTTGACCAGTCATGCTCGCCATGTAGTAGGACAGCGTCGGCAGGAGTGAGAAAAATGTCAAGCTTGCGATCAGCCTCCGAGCCCGTCAACACTTTGTTCGCCGATGTGTAATACCTGCGGCCAAGTCCGCTGAGAATAGTGTCCTGGAATTTCATGAACCACTCAAAAAATGGACCTTGAAGTGAGGGTTCTGGCCACCCGCTCCAACGGCCTTCTGTATATTGGGCCCTCGACTCTTTGTAGATATCCCTTGTATTATTTGTCTAGGACTTCCCCTCGAAGTATCGTTCGTAGAAGCCTCCGATATCATAGTAGACTCGCCCAGTAAGCTCCTCGAGTATTCGCTGATCAACTTCGTCGTGTGTCTGCTCAACACCCCTCTGAGAGGCTGAGCTGGATCGTAGTGGCGTGTCGAAAACGGCTTTCTCGAAGGCAGTCGGAGGTGTGATAGGATTTGTTCGCGCGACTAATTCAAACACGGTATGCCAAATATCCGCATCATTCCAGGTCGGTGCATCAAGTTCATTCTTGACAATGTGGTCGACTAAAGGGATTGCTAATGTGATATCCAGCTGGTTGGAATCCACGCGACTGTATAGGATAGTAAGGTCACTAGAGAGGGTTCTATCAGCAATTCGTGAAGGAAGGATACGGCTTGCTGGTTGATTTTGCAAAGCTAGAATAAGGTCGAGCACAAGACTTTTAACAACTATGTACATTAGTAAGAAACGTAATCCCAAGAAGTTGGGCCATACCTGTAGTGGCAGCTGTTGAAAAGACGATTTGTACTGTATCGGACGACAATGCGATACCAAGATCGGAACGTATCGATTCAAAGCGACGACGGAAGGTGCCTAAGCCTTCCTTGATCGGTTCGCTTCTGATTTTGTCTAGTTCAGAGGCTGTGGCCATGATGGCAGATTGAAAAGGGCGTAAATAGAGGACTGAGGACCTGAGATGCGAGGATACAAGTTGTCGCGAATTCGCGTAAGAGTGGTAGGTGCGCTATGATTACGTAAGAAATGCCGATGAGGAAAGGGTCCAGCACCGGAATAACCTGTCACTAAATTTAGCTTTCTTTCTAGCCATTCGTTGCTGCTGCCTAGATCTACGCGCGTTGTTTCGAAGAGCCGACGAAAAGTGCAGGAATTAACTGCGCAGAGGCCATATGTTAGGTGGGAAAGTCATATGGATTGTGTATATATTTCAATTTAACCTTTCTTCCCAAATGTCAAATAAAAATCCATCCCTGACACAAACTCTTGGCGCACCCCATCAATTCCCAACCACGATACTTTGCCCTATAGATTATCAATCCACAGCGACGAGTTCTGGTTTCGTTGAAAACGAGGTTGGAATCGCAGCGCGCACTCTTCGCATATACCTCAAACATGACCCTAATCCGGCTGCAGGATAGAAAAAATATAAAAAAACAAGTCTACGCCGTACCTCGATGTACGGCGGGCCCGCGCACAACCCATCCCTCGCATTTTTGTATGGCGCAAAAGAAGAGTCTACGTGCGCTTTTTTTAACCATAAAAGTTCCACCCTCAGTAGGATAGAACCTTTTTCTCTTGAACCTGCTCTTTGCAGCGTCACGCGCCCTTGGATCGTCATAGAATGCGTACCTTTCCTTTCTTCCGTAACCCACAATCTGCCTGAATCATTCCTATGCCGACTCTCTCATACTTATTACTGAACCTTTTTGGTCTGACGATCAACACGAAGTATTGATAGTTACGGGGCTGATCCGTCTCGTGTTTCGCCATGACAACCACGCCTCGTTTTGTGGGAAGCTCTTTCTCCTCATCAAGATCTATCCAGCCTTTCTTCATCTCGTTTGAATCTAGCAGCTCATGACGCGTACCATCTTTTTCTCTCTTGAGTTTCATACCCTGATCTGTGAATTTCCATACGGTGGTGATTAAGGTTTGTTTGTCGAATGCGAGATTTTTGAACAAATCCAAGGTACCAAAGTCATCTTGCAGGAATTCAATACGTCCTTCATATACCATCCAAGACCATGATGGCACTGCTACATTAGGGGATTTGTACTCAATCTTCTTCGATTCTTGCTGACCTGATCGTCGCCAAAGAAGGGTTCTGTGAAGAAACATGTCAAATATACCGTGGTGTACCTTGCAGGGCAGAGTGCTTGCGAGGCGAGTCACCAGCCCCGATATTGCGACAGCTCTGTCTGTAGGTTTCGTAATGCCGCGTCGCGAATAATCCTCTATGAAAGACAGGAGGAAAGACAGTGTTGCAGCGTAGCCTGAATCTTGAAGTCGCTTTGGAAACATTGGGTCAAGCTGAAAATGCTTCTTGGTCTGGTTCTTACTATATGAATAGTTAGGATTTACTAGCATAAGAGACTGTTGTAAATCTTACCATCGTAAATAAATCATATCTCCTGCATATATGCCTTCCCCACATTCCCCGTACACCTGATTGCGGCTGAAATAAATCGTCCGACGAGATAAAAACCTCTCTTGCAAGACCCATGCTCGTTGATTTAACTGACTGTTTTCTATATCCTCGTCAAAGTCTGCTAAATTTGTAGAGAGGTAGAAGTATTGTCCTAATTCATTTTGGATGTAGGCGTTCTCATTTTCAATTTGCTGCTCTAGGAAACCAGTACTGGAGTCAAAAGCTGATGCTGCAGCTACCGTGCAGTAAGCCGAGGCAAAGACATCTTCCATTCGCTTGGATTCTTGCTTCCAATCACCGCCTTCACCTTGAAGAATGCAAAGTGAGTCGATCCAGAGGTACTGCAAGCCAAGTTTTCGAGTTACTTCGATAGCGTCCTGAAAAGTCCGTGGCAGGTCGACGACGGTGAATCCTACTCGACGTGGTTCAATGTTTTGCCTGGTGGTACAGTATGGAGGCACCTCGTTTGGTCGTAGCTGACCCCAACAATGGGAAAGAGCAATATATTGGATTCTATCGATAGTCTCAGAGGAGTCCATTTCGTCAAGCCGTAGATCCGCCGTATCCTTCGATGGGCTGACATTGAGAAGCCGTGTTGGCATGGCGTAACGGCGACTCGATATACAATCACGATGTTCCTTATCGCATCTTTGAAGCCATGCGCGTAGCAATGGAAACCGCAAAGAACCAGGAAAGCTGATGGGAGACTGATCAGGCGTTCCTTGGGTACCAGGCGGTCCCTCAGGATCTGGGAAATCTGAAGGGGAAGGGTGGATAAATTATTACCGAGAACTTATATATAGAACTAAAGAAACAATGCCATACTAGAATACAATCGGAGAATAGAGTGTCCACTTGGTTTCACAATTATTACTGATCCAGTATTCTCAACGAGACTATCTAATCCGTTGCGATTACCACTCTTATTGACATGGCGAATAACTGTAGCGCAGAGAGGGCAAGTTTGCTCGGTGGCCCTTAGATTCGAAACCTTGACTGATCTATTTGATGAGAGGAGGGGCCTGCATTTAGGACATAGCTTGAAGGTCCGAAGAGTATGTCGTTCCGATAAATCTAGATGGGGGGTACTTCTTCCGATCCGACGCCCGAGCTACCCCACCTTCCAAATTCATAAATCATAAAATAGTCGCTATAGAAGAAAAGTAGTACTGTAACAATAATTACAACTCAGTCTATTCAAATCATCAATGTAAAACTCAAATTCCATCTCAGTCATCTGTCGAGATGTCTTCCAATGTACACACAATCGCAAAAAGCTTTTTGAACTATACTAATTCCATTATTTAGACTCCAAGTGCGCCAAATTGTGAAGGAGGAAGAGAGAATTCAGCTTCCACCAATGGAGGCTCGCAGATGGTTCAGGACAACTGTAAGTACACTTTGCATAGCGAGGTGTTTGAGAGGCTTTTAGTTAATTCCATTTTATAAGCAGCTCCGAATAAAACTCACGAAGGACCGTGTTTGCTGTGTATGCGCGCTGCAGTTCAAGGCGATCATCTGGACCTCTGCAACTACCAGACCAGTATTGGAGAGGCTTGTAGCAGATGTGTAGAAAGAGATCTTCCATGTTGTTTGGTTCCGGATTGGATCAAGAAGTTGTGGGATAATTATATCGATCTTCGTGTGAGCGATCCAGAGGAGCTACGTCCGGATACCCAAAATGCTTTTCAGGTTCTAGGAAACACGGTTTTTGAAGCCACCTTTCGTCTATGTGAAGAGCGTATATCTCAATGAGGTTCTATATAGATGGTGATAACTGGTTTAGAACGAAGATTCCGCAAGGTGATGATAACTTTTAATAAAATTAATATAACTCGTTGTTTTCCTATTATCTCTTTATTTTTTCTCAAGGTTGATGCTTAAATTAAAAATAAAAATGAAATGTGTATTATAAATAGAGGCGTCAAGCGCGAGTAGGCACAGATGGCACTAACTAAGAGCACCACCGTCTTAACCATCGTGAGATTTTTGCCAGCTTTTTCTGTAATGAACCATAAGGCCTGAGAACCTTAGGCTCAATTGCAGATTGCAGATTGCAGTAGTCGAACCTTATGCAGGATAACCGATCGCATAATACACCACCAGAGCTCACCGGCACCACCAGTGTGAAGCAGGTGAAGCAGGTGAAGCAGGTGAGACACATAGAGAATGATGGTCTATATATATAGCATATATTTCCTTAGTACATAGAGCTTCGTGCTCAACTCGGATAGTATTTTCACGACGGGGCAACACCGAGTACATCGTGCGTTGTTTGCCCGATGCCGTGAGTCAGATCGTGGCACAATATTTTATTTGATTCGGGTTCGGTCATTTGCCCGGGCATTGGACCGACGGGAGAGTGAGTATTTGTTTGGGGATGTGTGGGGGCCGTGGGCCGGGGAGCAGTTGAGTCGCACGTTAAGCGTCACCACCAAGAAGCATTTGGGGGTACGATTGAGGGTAGCGGGGTGGCGACACATCGCTATTGGGATCGCGACGCGGCATTTGGTGCGTGCCAGCAAGATGTGGGAGAAGGAGCATGAGGGTGCGGAAGATGGCGGGGAGGGGGTTTCCGAGGGGGGTGACGAGGAAGAGTTGGAGTTGGACACGTTTCTCCATGGGATAGTGAGACAATCCGGACATGGAAGACATATAGCTCAGGCGCATTATGCCATCGATGGGGCATTTTTACATCCATTGGGGCCGGAATTGGTGTCAGCATATGAGCACGCATCGGTTGCGTGGTATGCGTTGTGGAAGTTGAGCGAGAGGACCAGTACAGGGTTGAGCATGAAGGATGAGGAATGGACATTGACCGAGAAGACAGATGAGAGGTTGAAACATAACGATCATCATCGAGTCGGCCATGCCAGGCTCGCGAGATCCCGAAAGAACCGTACAGTGGGCTTCGATTGCGGTGTCCTCTTTCCATACTATCCTCGAATTTATGTGAGCCACACTCTCTTGAGCACTAAACAGCGGAGGGCAGAAGCGAAGCATCACTCCGGATTTCTGCCCCAATTTGTTTCAACGTCCTGACAATGTATAAGATCGTAGAACGCATTAGTTACAACAAACATTCCTAGGGTCGAAGCTCAATCCCATGAGCTCTGGCTACATGGTTCTTAAAATGTATCAAATTGTCGAGAACCAGCCCCTTAGCCTTGCACACAGGATGGTGGCAAATGAACATTCCACTTACTGCTTGATCGCGCAAATGAACATTCTCAACATGGTCCCACATATGAGCAACGCGACGAAAAGACCGCGTCCGTTGTTCGTATGAAAGCCGGTCGTTCCCGATGCAAATAATACATTGGGTCTTCGCACAGATCACAGGAAATTCATCAGGTGGGTAGAACGGAGCCGGAGCGGGATACTCCTTTTTATCTGCATCCTTGAAGATTAAAGCCGGTCGCGGCTTGCGAGTTTGGAGCTCTTGTCGAGACGCGAGGGCGACCATGAGATTAATAGCAGAAATCTTTCGAGAGACAATATCTTGTTGATTCGGTTTTGGGGAGAAATCACATAGAATCCGTTGTAGTTGATATCGCTCATTGAGTTGGTATTGGATAATAGGTATATCCTCCTCCTTATTCTCCACAATCTTGCTGGATTGCCTGTGCAGTTGCTGTTTCATCATCTCGTTATGAACACGAAAGAAGTAATCCTTCCGAAATTCCTTCTCAATCTCATCTTTCAAACTTTTCTTGGTGTTCGTAAGGTTCTTTCGAAGATCTTCGTACTGTATTCTAATCATTTTCGGCGCGCATCTGATGAACTTAAAATCCCCTTTGATCTGAGCGTATAGCTTCTTGAATTGTCGCTCAAGGTCGACAACATCCGGATCCGCGGCCAAAAGTGATTTCATCATTTCTGTCGGAACTTCCTTAGGTACACCTGGGTTGCATCGAATGCTCATATGTGTAAAAGCTCGAGTGAGTCCATCATCGGAGATCTCACTTTCAAGAAAAGCATCCTGTACATTGAATCTGACGATGTTGTTGATATAGGCCCCGTTGAAGACCCCGGTGAATGGGTCATGTCGCATAACCTGATCACGAACAGCGTCTGAGGCGACGCCTAAAATAGCTATTAGCCTAGAGAATTAGATCAAGACATCAAAAAAGACATACCATCGATTGCATTTGCAGTCCCCCGGCGAAAGCAATAGCTTGTCAACTTGTCTTCAAAGCCAGTATCCTTTCCTAGACGGTCAATATAAAAGGCATAAGTCGAATAAGTCATTGGTTCTGTCTTTGACTTCACCCAGCCATTAACGGAACAAACAGACCTTCGGAAGATTGGTCTTTTGAGCCATTCTAGCCTCCAATGTACCTTCATAGCTTTCATGCCCTGACCTCCAAGGTCCGTTGTAAAGAAGGGTTCGGCGGATGTATAGCCATCGACGAGAATAGCATTATCACGGATCGCACGCGTCAGGATGTGGGAGATCGGACAAAGAATCGGTAGAGGATTTTCCCGGAATAAGAAGGTCGTGCTGAGATGAGTTAGCCAGGACTTCGAAGGTAGGAAGGAGCAACATACGGTTTGGGCTTATTATCAACACCTTTATGATGCCGTAAGTGAACTTCCATGGCAAGAAGGTCTCTCCCCCCAGGCCTTGGATTCTGTACTATCCAGAGGCAGATATCCTCATAACAGAGTGCTTTGTACTGTCGTATCGCCTCACCAAACTCGCTGTGTTTAACACCAGTGCAAGTCTGCGGAACTGATTCCCCAGATCCGCTGATCTCAATAACACAGCCTTCGTTTGTGTCCTCTGCTATAGCAATATCTGTCCTATCGGTGCCGTAACCGCTGTCAGGGTCACCTCTGCAGTCTATGTCGTTGTCAAGCTTATCGTACTCAGAATCGTCGGCATCCTCGGTACCGCTCTTATCGTCGCAATCGTGATACATTGATTCTCGGGATCGCATATCTTTATCGGTCTCTGCCTCGCCGAGAGGATCTTCGCCAGCTTTGCCCTTTGATGAATGAACAAACTCTGCAGGTCGACCGCCAGTGTAGGATTGAAATAGCATTATCGTAGCTACATCATGTCGATCGTCCTCGGTAGGAAAAACGGATTCATCGCGAGCCCAGTGCTGAACAAGGAGTAAAAGTAGGTCGTCCGGTCCGGCCACTGGCTTGGGTTTAGACGAGGTGTCCAGTCCAAACTTGACTTTCAGTGTGCCGTTGATATACTTCGAACATTATTAGTATGAAAATACCGATATTCTGCGAAAGGAACATTCTAAGGTACCTTAACAACTTCATTTGAATCATTTGCATTCACAAAACTACCATTCATTCGGCGATAAAGCATTTTGAAGTCCCGCCAGTATTGATTGACAGACTTTCTCTTTCCTTTCTTTTGCTTCTTCGCCAAATAAGTCTCGCAGACCCAATGGAGAAATAGCATCATTATGCCTTTGTCGCAGTTTTGCGCTAGGATAGCTGTTCGCCAATGACCGATACCAATATGATTGCAATATCTATATATTCTTTAATCTGATGAAACTATAAAAGTGAAAGATTTTACATACCTGATAAATTTCTGTCTGATATAGTAGATACTGGCTTTCGTATTCTCAGCATCAAGTGGCTGCAAAAACTGTGTATTGTTCAGATCAACCCGCAAAAGTCGATAATCCTCTCCGCTAAGCATCTTCTCCTTCCTCTCCTTGAGTATTTTATTGTTATCGTTACGTCGTCTTAGAACATTCTGGAGCGTTTTAAGAGTATCTTCCGCTGGAATTTGGATGGTAGGCGCCATAGTCGGTCGAGATTGGGACTGGATGAAGATAGCAGATTTGTATTCGAAGAAGGCTCGTGGATTATCGAAAACAAACAGTAATGAGAGAAGCTCGTGAGAAACTGGAAATGAATAGGACGAGATATAAGAGAAGAAAGTAGATTCTATGGTTGTAAATGGTCATGGTAATTGAGCGGGCACTGCGAACATTTATATCGCAGACAGCCATCAAGGCAGAAAGGACAGGCAAGAGTTCCCATGGTGAAGAAGGGAAGAGATGCCAAAATAGGACTTTGGGTCAACAACATGTTGGAAGGGCGCTTTTTGGGATACGGGTCTCTGGGATGCGGGTTTCTGGGATGCGGGTTTCTGAGGTGGGGGAAATTTAGTGTAATCACGTGTGCTGTAGGCAGGTTTAGCGAGCGGTTGAGGCTGCGTAAAACAGCGACAAAGCCTGCCGAATACAGTAGTGCAAACCGCTGTACTTAGACATATTATATTATAATTAGATAATAAATTAAATATATAATAATAATAAAAATATTATTAATTATTGTTTTTTTTCTTAAAATTCTTAATTTTATTTATAAAAATTAATAAAAGTTTTAAAATAAAAAAGTATTTTTATTTAATTTTATAATTTATAAAAAAATATAAATAAGAATTTTAAATTATATTTAAAGATTATTAATTTTTAATAATTTTTATAATAATTATTATAAAGATTATCTATATAAAAATAAAAACTAGTTTATAAAAGTTAATTATATATATATATTTAATTAAATAATTAATTTCACTTTATAATTTTAAATATTATATAATTCTTTTTATAATATACTTTTTAATTTAAATATTAAATTATAATAAATTAAAGAAAGGTTTAAATAAATAAAAGATAAAATATAATTATAATTAATCTCTTTAATTTATTTATTTATAATTATTTTATTATTTTTATTAAAAGTATAAAAGTTATATATAATACTTAGAATTATATATAAAGTATAAAGTTAATTAATATTAATTAATTAAAATAAATAAGATTAGTTTTATAATTAAATTAAAAATAATTAGTTTAATTAATAATAATTTCTTTATAAATTTAGATTAAAGAATTAATAAAATAATATATAAAAATAAATATTATAAAATTATAAAAAAGTTTAAATAATTTTAATAATTTCTTAAAATTATCTTTTTATTTAAAAAAGTTAAAAAACTTAGTTAATTTTTATAAAATAGTTAATTAATATTATTAACTTTTAATTTAGTTTTTATAATATTTTATTAGTTTAAAAAATAAATCTTTATAAAATATTTTATTTAAAATTTTACTAATTAATATTAGAATATAAAATTAATAATAAAACTCTTTAAATAAAAATAAAGATTTTAAGATTATTATAAATACAGTTTAATATTTATTCTTAATTTAAATCAATTTAGAATTATTATAAAAAAATAAATATAATTTGTTAATTAATTATTTAATAAAAAATAAAAACTTTTATTTAAATAGACTTTTAAAATAATTCAATATAATATTTTTAATTTAATTATTAATATATTTATAAATTTAATATTTATTAAAATAGAAATATATAATAAATCTATTAAAAACTATTCGTTTTTATAAAAATAAAGAGATATTTAATTTATTATTAAATTTATTAATTAGATTAATAATTTAAAAAAGATATTCTAAATATTAATTAAAAAAGAAAAATTTATAAATTAAATATATATAGATTAATAAATTTATTAACTTAATAATTTTTTTAATAAATATTTTAGTATTATAATATAAATTATTATTTAACTTTTTAATTTAATAAATAGAATTTTAAAACTTTATTAAAAAGATTAATTAGTTTTATAATTATTATTATTAATAATATNTAATATATTAATAAATATATTATTTAAAAAAAGATAATAAGAATATTAGAAATAATATTAAAAAAAAATTAGATATTAATTAATTTAATAAACTAGATTTATTAAATTATATATTTTTTTTATTAAATTTTAATTTATATTTATAAATTTAAAATCAATTTAATTAATATTATAATTTTATTCTTTTATAAAGTTATTATAAAAAAATTTAGTTTTTTTAATTAAAAGAATTTAAAATTAATTTATTTATTTTTTCCTTTTTTTTTATTTATATTAATATTAAAATTTATAAAGATATTATTTATTAATTAAACTTTTTAATTATTATTATTATTTTTAATATAAATATATTTAATTAAATAAATAGATTTAAATATAAAAATAATTTTATAAAAAATTTTATTATTTTTTTAAAATAAATTAATATTTTAAAAAAAAGATATATTAATAAAAAAATCAATTAATAAAAAAAGAAATAAAATGAAAATATAAATAAAAATAAAAATAATAAAAATAAATAATAAAAATATTTATATTATTTTTATAAAATAGATCTTTTTTTTATAATTTAGTAGTTTTTTAAATAAAAAGAATTAAAAATAAAATATTATTTAGAAAGTTATTAATTAATCGAAATAAATAAAATAAATTATTAATAATATAATAATATATTTATAAATAAGATTATATAATTCTTAAAATTAATAATTATAAAATTAAATAGATTAAAAGATTTTAAAAACTTATATATATATAGTAGTTATATAAGTTATATATTTAAAATATATATATATTAGATATATTTAAAAATCTATTTTATTATTAAAGATAATATCTTTAAATATTAAATAATTAAGTAATTAAATAAATATAATATATTAATATTATTAATTTTAATAATTAATAATATTCGAATTATTATAAGAATCTTAAAATATTATAATATATTTATTAAATAATAAAGAAAATATAAGAATATAATTTAAATTATAAATATATTATAATATTTAATAGATTTTAATATTAATAATAATATTTAATTTAATATAAAATATTTATTTATTTAATAATCTTTAAAAAATCTTAATTTTTTAATAAATAAATATTTTAAAATTCTTAAAAAAATTAATTATTTATTTAAGTTTAAATTATTTAAAATAATAAAAATATATTTTATATTTTTTATTAATAAATTAAAAAATATTAAAAAATTTACTTTTTAATTAAATTAATAATTCTTTATTACTAATTAATATAGTTAATAAAAAGAAATAAAAAATAAAAAGATTTTTATTTATTATAAATAATATAAAATTTTAAAATATTATATTTAATAATTTAATATAATATAAAATATTTACTTTTAAAATAATTTTATATTTATTTAATATATTTTATTTAATTTTTTTTTAAATAATTATATTTTTAAATATTTTAAAAGTAATTATTTAATAACTTTAATATAAAAATAATAATTTTTTAAATAATTAAATATATAATTAAAAGTAGATTTATAATATTTTTAATTTACTTTTTTATATTTATTTAATTTTTTTATATTTATATAAAAAATTAAAAATAATTAATTTAAATAATTAAATATTAATAATAATTATTTTTTATATAAAAAATTAAAATAATTTATATATAATTTATTTTTATTACTTTTTATAAAAAACTTTATATATAATTAAATTTTAATTATAATAATTAGTTTTAAAGAATTTATTAAATATAATAAATTTAAGTTAATTAATATTAAATAATATATTATTAAATAAATTTTAATTTAATTTATAATATAATTTATATAAAATAAATAAAAATAAAATAAAAATTATATATTTTAAATATTTTTTTATAATAATTTTAAAAATTAAATAAAATAATTATTTTATTTTATAATTTTTAATTTTCTTTATAAATTTTATATATATTTTATTTTAAATAAAATTTAAATTTTAAAATTTAATAATTATATATATATATATATAAATATTTAAAGAATTAACTAATATTAAAAAATATTTTAAATAAAAAATAAAAAATATTAAAAATACTTTTATATAATTAATTTTATTAATTTTTAATTTATATAAAAAAATATTAATTTATTTCTATTTATATTTTTTATTATATTCTTAATAATAATTTCTTTAATTATATTTTTTTTATTTATAATTTATTTATAATTCTAGTTTCTTATTAATAAAAATAAATAACTTTAATTTTAAATAAAGTTTTTAATAACTATTTTATATATTTTATAATAACTTTTTATTTAATTAAAATTATATTATTATTAATTATATATAAAAAAAATAATATTTTTAAATATTTTAAAAAATAAATTTTATATATTTTATAATTATTATATAAAAGTTAATTTATTAATTAAATATTTTATTTAAACCTTTTTATATTATTTCGAGATTATATATTAAATATTTTTATAATTTTTATATAATAATTAAGATAATTAAATAATATTTCGAGATAAAAGAAAATAAATAATATTATTTAATTAAATAAAAAGAAATTATATATTTTTTTATATAAAAAAAACTTTATTAAATCTATATTAGAATATTTAAAGAAATTTTTTAATAAAATATTAAAATAAGTTTTTATTATATAATTAAATTCTTAATATTTATAAAAATATTTTTAAATATAATTTTATATTTTAAAAATTAGTTTATATATTTAAGTTTATTTATTTTATTTTAAGATTTATAATTAAAATAATAATATATATAAAAAAATATATAATATAAATTTAATAATTTAATAAATAATATTAAATTAATTAAAAATATTAAAAAAAATATTTTTAAACTTTTATATAAAAAATAAAAATTAATTTTTAAACTTTTATTTAAAATTTAAGAATTTAGATAATATAAAATATTATATTTATAAATAAATTAATTATTTAATTAAAAAATATTCTTTAATTAAAAAAATAAAAATATTTAATTATATTTATAAATAATATTTATAAAAAGAAGAAAAAAATAATAAAGAAATTAAATAATTTTAAAAAAAATAAGAAAATAATAAGATTTTAAATAATATAAAGAAATAAAAACTTTTATTTAATTAATTCTTTATTAAAATAAAAGTAATTAAAAATAATAAAATTATTAAAACTTTTAATAACTTTATTATAATATATAATATTATTTATTATAATTTTAATAAATAAGAAATATTATATAATAAAGTATTTATATTCAAGGAATAATATTTATTAATATAATATTAAGAGATTATATTTAATAATAAGATTATAAATATATTAATAATTAATAAAGTATAATTCTAAATATTATAATAATAAAACTTATTTATTATTTTAATTTATATAAAGAGTAATAATTATATAATCTATTTTAATAAAAAAATAATAGAAATAAAAGAAATAACTATTATATAAATATTAATTAGTTTAATTATTTTTTATATTATAATTATAAATACTCTATTTCTTTATTATATTTAAAATATAAATAAAATAAATATATAATTTAATAATTTAAAAAATATCTTTATATAAAGAAAGAATATTATATTTATTATATATAAATAAAGATATTTATAAATATTATTAAAATAATCGAATATAATTATATAAACTTACTTTATAAAAATCGAGTTTAAATACTTATTTATATAAAAACTAATATAATTATTAAAGAAAGTAAAATATAATAATATCGAGGGTTATATAATCGAATATTTAAATAAATTTTATAATTATTATTAATTAAATATAAAGTTATTTAAATAATTTTACTTTATAATTAAAGATAATATTAAATTTAATTATTTAATTATTATTAATATAATATATTTAAATAAATTATTAATTTTATATATTATAAACAAAGTTATTATATTTAATATAATTTAGTTTTTAAAAGATATTAATATTTATATAATATAAGATATTTTATAAATATATTAGATTAATATTTATTTAAATCTACTTAATTATATTATGAAAATTAACCTTCTTTCGCTTTTTCTCTTCTTGATATATTATTCTTACTAGGCTATCTACTTCTCTATATCTGTTAAAAATACTATAGTACGAATTTCCTCGCTTGTCTTTATCTTCTTTAAAAAGTATCTCTCAAAACTATAATATGTTATTAAAAGATCTAAGTTTTTAATAAAATAAAGACTTTCTTTAAAATAAAGATATTAAGAAGAAAATCCGATGATAGAGATAATAAATTGAAAAATACTCTATTTAAAGTATATTCGATTACTATTAACTTTATATAAAAATAGTTCCGGCCTAATAAAAACTATATAGAATATATATAATCGAATGATTTGATCACCCCCAATTATTTATTATTAATTAAACTTGAAATATAGGAAGTAAGTTTCTTATACTAGGATTCTGATAATAATTATCTTGGACTAAACTATTCTTTTTACTTGGGAATAGTATATAAGTGATTATTAGATAGTTTCACGTTTGAATAACTTTAACTAATCTACTAATATTATTTAAGAATAGATTGTAAGTAACTACTAGACGGTTTTATATTAGATAACTTTAACTAATCTACTAATATCACTTAGGAATAGCTTGTAAGTTAACTTCTATAATTATATCACTATTTATATTATATATCTATTAAATAAAATATAGAATAACTCTTAGATTTATTACTTAGAGTATAATCTTTCTTGATACTTTATAGATTTATCAGAACGAAATACTCTTCGAACTTTCAAGTTATATTCTAAATATAGACCCCTTTTTTTATTAAATAGATTAATCAAAGTTTTAAATTTAAAAGCTACTAAATAAATTTACTCTCTCTATATTATAGTTATTCGCTATATTAATAAGAGTAATAATTATAATAGATTAGATAGTCTTGTTAAGAATACTAGATTAGTAATAATTATAAAATCAAGTAGATACTCTATTCTACAATTATATTCTATTATAGTATTATTTTTTTAATTTTATATATAAGTTCTCGATAATAATTTATCTGTTTTTTCCTTTCAGATCTTCTAGATCCTAAGAGATCGTTTAGTATTTAAGGAATATCTAATCAATCTTCTATCAACTTTCTAAGTTCTTTATAGTTTCTATTACTATATATATAGCTTCGAAGATATAATAAAGAATATTATAATTATATATCGAGTCGCTATTATATTATACTAATACGGCTTTTCAATATCAGTTTATTAAAAGATATAGCGAATCTATAACTTAACGAAATAGACCCTTTTAAGATTATCGATAGAATCTAATATATTACTCTTTCTTATTATTAGGGTTAGCTATTATTAAACAAGGTACCTTTATACTATACTACTAAATAAAATATTAAACTATATTAAGTAGAATTTACTATTATTAATCTACTATAAACTTTTCAAGATATTATCAAAGTAACTTGAAAATTTAGTTTGTAGTACTTCTAAATCGACTTACTTTATATTCTTCAAGGTAGAGGTGGTGATTAGAAGCAAGAATCTAAATAAATAAAAGATATCTTTATCTTGGTTTATTATATAGTAGTTATAATATTATCTTCTAACTTTAGTACTAGTTTCCTAAAGTAGTAAATTGAAAATAAGAATATTTATATTTAAAATAAATTAGAATAATACTTCTACCTCTTTATAAATTTAGTAGACTTTAATAAAGATATAGAAAATAATTAGTTAAATCAATAAATATAAGTTTTATAAAAGAGGTTTTTATCTTATTAGATAATATATTTCAATTATAATTAAGTGTATAAAGAATATAGAGAAGGTATATATATAGGAGATATAATTTATTTATAATAATAAGATTTACAATAGTCTCTTATATTAGTAAATCCTAACTATTTATATAGTAAGGATCAGACTAAGAAGTATTTTCAGTTTAATCTAATATTTCCAAAGCGACTTTAAGATTCAAGTTATATTATAATACTATCTTTCTTCTTGTTTTTCCTAGAGGATTATTCGCGACATAGTATTATAAAACCTATAAATAGAGTTATTATAATATCGAGGCTAGTAACTTACTTTATAAGTACTTTACTCTATAAAGTATATTATAGTATATTCGATATATTTCTTTATAGAACCCTTTTTAATAACGACTAGATTACTAAGAATTAAAAAGGATTAAGTATATATCTAATAAACTAGTACTATTATAATTTTAGATAGTATATAAAAGATATATTAAATTCCCGCGCGATAACTTTAGTATCTTGGATCTGTTTATAGATCTCGTATTCGATGAATAAACTTTAACTACTATTATATAGAAATTCACAGATCCGGTTATAAAGTTCAAGAAAGAAAAAGATAGTATATATTATAAGTTACTAGATTTTAACAAGAAGAAGAAAAAGTAGATAGATCTTAATAAAAAAAAAGAGTTTCTTATAAAACAAAATATAGTTATTATAGTAAAAGGGAAAACTAATTTATATTATAACTGTTAATATTTCGTATTAATTGTTAGATTAAAGAAATCTAATAATAAGTATAAGAGACTCGGGATAAAAATAATTTAGGAAGATTGTAGATTATAAAAGAAAGGAAAAGTATATATTCTATAATAAGAGATAGATTGTATATTATATATCTAGAATAGCTTAGATTAAATAAAGTATTATAGTTGGGAATTGATAGAGTACGCTAAGAGTTTATATCAAAGATAGATTTTTATTTGATATTAGAGAAGAAAGGTTAAATTGAAATATATATATAATCTATATAACTTTCCCACCTAATATATAATATAAAGAATATAAATAATATCGATAGCCTCTATATAGTTAATTCCTATACCTAGTGTAGTAGAAGATTCTGTCTTATATAAGCCTGTATACCGGCCTACTAGTAGGTATACTAACTTATTCAATATTTCTTGAAAATACACCTAAATTTAAGTACTTTAGAAATTTATTAAAAAACTAATTATTGAGATTATAATTCAAATATTGAATCAAATGATTTCTTACTCCGATATAATCTCAGATAGCTTTCCTAAGATTTTTAATATTTTTATTAATAAAGTTATTTAAAGATGAAAATTTTATTTTAATAAAAAAAAGCTAAAATCTGTACTTTTAAAAGTTCAATTTCTAGAAAAAAGACGAAGACTCTCTGATTCTTAAATAAAAGATTATATAAGTTTGGAAGTATAATCTCAAAATCTCAGATTCTAATAAATATTTGAAGTTCTTAAATTTAGTGAGATTTTTATATTTATAACTCGGTTGTTGAATAAGTCAGTGTACCCACTAGTGGCCCTGGTGGCTTTAAGGCTACTAGAACGCGGGTAAATTGATTTAATCAATCAATTTATTTCCTCGCTCTTTCTTATCGCCTCTTCAATTCTCTCTTTATATTTTGAAATCGCGCCGCCCTCCTTCTATTATTTTACTAAGCTTTATAATATACTTACTATATTATAGACACTACTAAAGAAGTAGAGATAATTAATAGTTATTTTATTAAAAAAAGATTAGTTACTTTCCGTCGCGATTTTAAATTATTTCAAGTATATCTAAGTACTATTGAATTACCTTATACTATTAAGGATACTCTTTTTACAAAATCTGCTTTAAGTTAATATTACTATCTAGTAACTAAATATCTTACTAATATATATATAAGACTTAGTTCTTAATCTTATTAAAACTTTATTGATTTTCCCGGCCGCTTATATCCTATATTCGCCGATCGATCGTAAAACTCGTTTATATATAGATTTATTTAACCTTGAATCTAAAGTTAATTCTAGAGATTTCGATATCAAGTCAATAATCTCTTTAGTAAAGCTAATTGTTAATAACGCGCTTAATATAGAGATATAGTATATTATATTCAATCTGATCTTAACTACTAGTTCGAAATAAATAACACTATTAACTGCCTTCGAGAAAGCTGTCCTCGATATACTATTTTAATCTAACTCGGTTTCTTAAAAAGAGGTTAAATAGATATATAATAAAATTAATTAGCGAATATTTAAGGAGTTTATTAAGCGAGTCTACTATAATATCGGAGGTTTCTATAAACAATACTTTGAAAGGAAGTCTTAAACGAATAATATAAAAGATATCTACAAAGAGTTAAAGGTCTAATATATAGAAAGCCGTTAGAGTAGTTAGTTAGAGCTTTTACTTTAAGGTTTGTTTTTTAAGTAGTTTATAAAATTACAAGATACTATTCTTAGTAGACTTAACCGCAAGTATTATATATCGGTAAATAAAGTATTAAGGGGCTTGAAGGCTAATTATAAATTTAATATTTTTCTTACCTTTATAGATATTACCTTATTAAATAATAAGTACAACTAGTTAAATATATTTATTATTAGAGAATATAAGTAAAATCCCGATAAGAATAGCTTTATAAAAATATTAGTATAGTTAGTAAAGTATATATATAAAGTATTTAGAAGTCAACTAGAATAGTAATTCGTTCCTGGTTTTACGATCTGTAGAAATATAATACGACTCTGGATATTCGATAGATCTAGTTTATATAACTTTAAGAAGTTCGATATATATAAAGATTCTAAGCGATTCGTTAGAATTATTACTAAGTATATATTAATAACAGACGTTAAGTTAGAGTTGAATATATTCGTTAAGTATAATAGTAATAGTAAGTATATTATAATATAAAATATAAAAATTTCTTTAAAGAACAAGCTAATCGCCTCGATAAAAGTGATAGTATATTATAGAATAATATATTATCGAGGAAGGAGGAGCGACTTTATAGAATAAAAGTATATAGTTAAATTTATTTAGTTATCTAATAAAAAATAATAAGAGAGAGAACTATTAAAGTTAGCTAAAGAAAGGGGAGTTACAAGTATTACTATATAGTTTAATTATAAACAGATTGTTATTAACGATAACTCGAATACTATTTTGTATTTCTAATAAAATATAAAATTCGGAAAACTACGAAAACTATTAAATAAAGCTTCTTAAGTCGATAGTAGTTTAGAATCTAGTTGGTAGTACTTTAAATTAAGTCTTAAAGGAAGATCAAGAAGTAGTTCTAATCGCTTAAAAGGTCTAGAAATTGTTATAAGTATATCTTCGTTTAGAAAGAAAAGAAAAAGAAATAAAAGACTTGATCTGAAAAGTAAACTAAAGAAATCTAAATCTGATAGTAGTTATACTAATAAGATAAATATATATATTCAAGAATATAAACTAGATATAATTAATATTTATAGTATTCAAGAAACAGTAGTTGATAGTCTAATTTATTATCGGAATAAGTAGTAGTAGAATAATATTAACTATATTCAAGAAGATAGAGTCGATAGTTTCACGGATTTCGAAAATAAAATATATAATAACTGAGTATACTACTATTTAGTAACTTTACTAGCTAGATGACCTCTCTATAAATATTATTTAGTTAGAGAGTTTTTAGAGATACTATATAATACTATCTAAGATTATAAGTTGCTATTAGAAGATAGAAAAATTCTATATTAGAATATCTTCGAAAATAATATTATTATTATCAAGCTCTTTACTAAAGATAACTTGAAAAGAAGACTAATTGATTTAAACTTAGTAAAGAAGTTAAATAGTATATTAAATAGAGTTTGTTATCAAATTAGTATAATATAGTTTATAACGATCGAGGTTCTTAAAAGCTATAGTTATATATACTAGTATAATCTCGAGTTATTCTTTTATATTTTCGTATAAATATATATTTAATATAATTATAAAGATACCGATAAATTAAAATTTACTAAACTAATAAGATTAAAGATAAATATACTATAAGGTTGATATACTAGAATATATATAGAAATTGCTAATACAAAGTAAAACTATATTAATAAAAATCGATTTGAGAATATCATCGCGGAGTTTATACCGAAATTCGAGAATCTCAAACTATTAGCTTATAAGCTCCGATCTATTCTCTTTCTAATTAGAAATAGAGATATATTTATAAGAACGTTCTATAATAGTAATATAATATACAATAGGATAATCAAGGTATTCGATAATACAATCGACTATCTAGAAAAGAAAGAATAGGTAAATATATAAATAAAGTAACTAAGTATTAATATTATAAGATGTTTTTAGAGAGGTAGAAGGAATTTAAATCTTTTATTTTAAAGTATAAAGAGTCTAGGGAAAACTATATAATATAATAATACTAGGGATATCTTAATATATAATATATTAAGAATTAATATTACTTTACTAAAGATAAAGTTTTGAATAGATATTTCTTATATATAGTCGATAGCTATAAGTAGGTAGTAAATTGTTTTTCCGACTCTAGTTATTTGCTCGCTGAATTATATAATAAAACTACTTTATTTAGTAAGTTTAATCAATATTTTAAATAGTCTTAGTTATAAGTTTGATTTTACTAATATTTGTATCTAGAATATATATTTAGAGAAATATCTTTATTTAATATATTTTATCGAAAAGGTCTAATATATACTATTTTTAATATTATCGTTTTATTAGTAGGTTGTAAACACTATATAAATATAAGTTATTTTATACTAAGGAAGATAGTGTGGATATATTGTATAATAAAGAAGAAGAAGAAACTAGTTCTTTAAAAAAGATTTATCTATTAAGAGAGATTATTTTTAAAAAAAGTAGTTTTTAAAAAAAGATTAGTTTTTAAGAAATAATCAATTTTTAGAAAAAGACCAATCCTTGAAATAAAATTAATCTTTCTAGTAAACTAGTATATAGAGAGAGACTAATATATAAAAAAAGAAATTATTTAAAAAGACTAATATATAAAAAGAAATTAGTATATAAAGAAAGACTAGTATACAAAGAAAGACTAGTATATAAAGGAAGACTAATATATAAAGGGAGATTAGTATATAGAAAGAGACTAGTATATAGAGAGAGACTAGTATATAAAAAAAGATTAGTATATAGAAAGAGAAATATTTTAAAAAGACTAATATACAAAGAGAGACTAGTATACAGAGAGAGATTAGTATATAAAGAGTAACTAGTATATAGAAAGAAACTAGTATATAAAGAGAGATTAGTATATAAAGGGAGATTAATATATAGAGTAAGACTAGTATATAAAGAGAGATTAGTATATAGAGAGAGAATAGTATATAAAAAGAGAATAGTATATAAAGAGAGACTAGTATATAAAAAGAGAAATATTTTAAAAAGACTAATATATAGAGAGAGACTAGTATACAGAGGGAGATTAGTATATAGAGTGAGACTAGTATATAGAGGGAGAATAGTATATAAAAAGAAAAATATTTTAAAAAGACTAATATATAGAGAGAGACTAGTATATAAACTAGATATA
The DNA here is from genome assembly GCA_001465935.1 of Clarireedia homoeocarpa. Classification (NCBI taxonomy): domain Eukaryota; kingdom Fungi; phylum Ascomycota; class Leotiomycetes; order Helotiales; family Rutstroemiaceae; genus Clarireedia; species Clarireedia homoeocarpa. The sequence continues at coordinate 23,205 of LNKV01000103.1, forward strand.
AGAAGAAGGTGTCTTATATAAACTTAGAGTCTTAGAGCTAATATAAAGCGATATCTTATAAAAGAGTATTCTAGTTAGACTAATATAACTATATATACGATTCCGGACGAATTGTTATACAAACAAGATTTTTATTTACTACTAGTTTAATATAGTCTAGTAGCTATAATCTCGATTATAACTAGATGTTTATAAACTCGAAACAACTTAATCTAAAGTTTCCTTTCTTAATTTTCCTTCTCTTATATATATACTATACTAATAGACTATATTTCAATATATTTACTTTAATCTACTATCCTTTTTAACAAGAACGGCGAGAGACCCGGTTCCTATAGATCAAGTTAGTATAAAATAAAAACGACCTTATTAGTTGTATATTATATATAATATCTTTTAATAAGTATAAACCTTATTATATTCTTTTTTATATCTAGAGATCGCCGACTAATACAGTTTAAGTTCTTCTTAATAACAATATCTATATAGTTAGAGCTAACTTAGAAATAATATTTTAATAGTTATAAGCTTCTAGGTATATCGATATACTAATTTAGATTAATACTCTCTATATCAATCAAACAGATATATCAAAGAGAAGTATATAGATTAGTCTGATAAATTATATTTATACTAATATAAAGTTTGTCTTCGGCTAATTAGGACCTCGTAGTAAGACTAGCTATCTTACTATAGATATAATCGATCTTTAGAAAAAGTAAAATCAGTTTCTGTTAAGCTAAAGAGATAATAATATTAGTAATATATTATAGTAAATTTCTAAAGACAATTCTCTCTTATTAGAAGAGATTATAAAGGCGATCTTATAGTTATTTAAAAGAGGTTAGTAGTATAAATAATAGATTTTATAAGAGATTATCCTTGTAAATAATATCTTAATTTATTACAACGATAAATATATCTATTAGTCTAGCTTTTACGATATAAATTAGACTTAGTATATACTAATATACTTTATATATACTAAGTACTTTTATATATTGTAATAGTTATAACTTGGAATGATAGCGAGTGATATCTTCGAGCTGTTTGATAGTCTGCGAGATATACAATATTCTAATCAGTCTACTTTATTATATTACTTACTTCCCACCTTTAGAGGTTTCCGGGCGAGCGATCCGAGAGATAAGGTCTATACACTTCTTAGATTTACTTCTGATAGTTTGTTTATTACTTCTAACTATTAGTTAATTATCAAGGAGCTATATACCTAATATATAGTTATAAGGCTATAGACAACTAATAGTCTAGAAGATTTATATTACTATTTTTTCGATAAAAAAAGTATAGAGTAGGAGATTCTATTATAGATACCGGATTAGAGCAACTCTAATATATTTATATCAATCGATTACTAATCTTATAATTATATAGATATAGTAATACTAACTATTTCTTTATCTAGTAATTCAACTATTTTATAAATCTAGGGAATATATATTATTAAAATTATATAATCTTTTCTAGCGAAAACGCTACTCCTATCTCTTAATCCTGAAGAAGAAGTAAAATTATTAGTTTAGAAGTCGTTTATACTTTTTCAGAATAACTCTTAAAAGAACTTGAAATTCAAGGATATCTAGAGTATATACCTTTTTAAGACTGTTTATATAAATATAGATTTAACTACTTTAAAGTGTTTTAACGAGAAATTAACTTCCTTCTTCAGTTTTTTATTTACGAACTATTAGTAGCTTAAATACTATTATAATATCCTAGATAATATTATTCTAAAGATATAGTTTGAATAATAAGATACTTCTAAGAACAGAGACGATTTGAATATAATAATTAAAAAATAGTTGAAAGAATATAAATCTTATATTTTACAAGGTTTAAAAATAAAGAAGAAGTATCTTTTTATTATAAAAGACAAAGATATAGGCTTATACCTTTTAAATGTTAGTGAAAGAGATAACGGAGAATACTATATATATATATTTCTAGACTATTAAGTTCCTTTTATAATATATAAGTTTAAGCTTAGTTATATTATTATTAGCGAGTATTATATACTTGGGATTATAAACAGAGAGGCAATCAAGTATATAAAAGATAGAGAGCTTGTTCTAGAAATATTTGATTTTTATTAATAAACTCGAAAACGAATAATACTTTCTTAATTAGTATATCTTATTTAACTATATAATAGTATAATATATAACTCTACTTTATAAATTACTCTATTTAAATAGATCAATTTATATTATATTATTTTAATTATATTTATTATTTTAATAATTCTAAATTATTAATATTATTAATATTACTAAATAATATATAACTATTAAAATAAAATTTTATTATAATTATTTAATCTAATTTCTAAATTTAAAATTCTAATATTATTCCTTTAATATTATACTATAATACTATTTTTTTTTAAAATAGTGAAATTAAAGTATAGTCTGTTTAAAAGTGAAAATAGTATTATACTATAATACTATTTTAAAATTAGATTTTGATTTATATATTATAAATTAAATAATAAGTATCTTCTTATTAACAAAGAAGTAGATCCTGGTATTTTAACTATCTATATATACTAAGTGAAAATAATCTATTATTAGATTATAAGTTATATTCTAGTATAGATTATATTATAGTTTCTAGATAGTAATAATATCTAGTTCTAAGACTACCGGGTCTCTAAGTAATAAGGCTATTATAGCCCTCGACTTTTATATATTATATTATAGTATCGAGAGTGTTTGTTTACTTATTATATATAATAATCGTATCTGACTAAATAGCTAATAATATTATATTCTCTTATTTCTTTTAAGTTATATTTAGTATATCTTTACTAATACTAGTTTGTAGAAGCTAGTCTATTAACTGCCCGCTCGGGTTGTTAGAGTCGGCGGAACCGAGAACTACCCTCTTACTACTTCTCTTCGTAGTTATAATTAACTATCTCTTTAAGTAGGTTCCTTCTATCACTTTCTAGGTCGATAATCTCTATTTTTTACTTGTTAGCTAGCTTGATAGTTTCTAGAACTGTTATATTTAAGATACTAAATAAGGAAACTCTTTAATATTAAATTGAAGGTTCCGGCTTGTTACCTATACCTCCGGATTCTCTATATATATATCTCTTGTTCTATAGTATCTAGGCCGATTTACTAGCACTCTCTTAATCTTTATTTATTCCTTTTACTATTTTTTATATATATTACTCTAACTTATATATTTCTTGTTGTATACCGTGTATTTTAGTTTTATAAGTAGGTTAGCCGCTCTTTTCTTATATTCTTTAGTATTATACACTTCTATATAATAATTGTATATAGGATTTAAACGAGCTAACGTATCCGATCCTAGGTATAATATAGTTATCTAATCTATAAAGAAACTTCTTATAAGCTTTACTATTTACAAGTTAACTTGTTATTTTCTTAAGTTGTATATAAGTCTTGAATACAAGATATTATCGAAGGCTCTAGATATATTAAGGAGTAGTAGGTTAGTAATATCTGTTCTTATTATATACTAGATTATATAGATCTATTTATATAAATAAGTGATTTATTATTATTATTAACTTTATTCGAGTATAAATAAACCTATTTATATTATATATAGAACTGTAATTAAAGAACTAAACTATATATAATATCTTATTATTAATCTCTATCTAGTTGAATATATTAAGTATATTATATATATTCTATAAATAACGAATATTATAATCACTATTTATTAATCTAAGAATTTGATAATAATAATATATCTAGATATAGAAATTAAAGGCTATAGAAATAATACTTTTTATTTTAACGATTCTATAATAATTATTCTAAAAATTCATTATTCCCCCCTCTAAATTGAAACTACTACTAATAAACTACTTTTTACTATTAGAAGAAAAACGGTTTGAAAAAGTTATTAATTTACTTTTCCTTTTTCCTTTTTCTTTTTCTTTCGCCTCTAACTTTATTTTCTTTCAAGGTTAAAGATTGATTTATTAATAAATTAGTAGAATAATTTTAATCAAATAACAAATAGATATATAGAAACCCTCGAGTATTATACTATTTTTATACTTAGTTAATACTTAGTCTGTATTATTACAAAGAGTGGTGATAGATATATTATAATAAAATTATATATTTCGATATATAAAAGTAAAATATAGAGTTCGCTAGTCAGATAGTAATTTTCGGTAGTTATTTAATACTAGTTTAAGTTAGGTAATAAATAGTATAGGTAATAATTAGGTATATATTTTTTCTATCGCAAGTTACTAGTATATAGATATTATATATTTCTTTTCTAAACTCCTCTCCAAACTAATAATATTTCTTATTATATATTCGCGATAACGAATATTAATAGATATATAATTATTAGAGATATAGTCTCTCTAGAATTAGTATAATAGATAATAGATAAAATATTAAGCGATTTAGTAGTCAAAGTAGAGTAGAATAAATTTATTAAGTTCGAGGTACCTAGTATATATATTGATATTCGAGAGGAATTTATAAGGGTAAGTTTATATATTCTATATTTAATTATAATATAATACTAATAGATATAGATATACAGTGAATATAGCGAGCTTATAAAGTTGCTCGAAACAAATAAAATACTACTTTTAAAATTAATCAATATCGGAATATTCTATCTAACAATATCGGACCTAATAAAAATAAAGACTAAACTAAAGAGAGAGGTCTATATCACTATTATACTTATAGATCTCAATCTTACTACTAGGTTATTTATCTTCCTAGTAGGATTATATAAATATATATTCTAGAGTAGTTTTAAAGTTAAAGGGAAGGAAAGTTCTTTAGATTTAAAAGCTAGTAATATAGTTATCTAATAGAGTAACTTAGTATATTTATACTCTTTTAATAAAGGTGGGAAGTTTCAAATATTAGTTTTTAACTATTAATTCCTAGCTCTATAATTATAAATAAATATCTTAATCTCGATCAACTAATTAAACTCTTGCGATCGATTATTTCCTAGTATTTATATTAGGATCCAGTTACGAACTTATATCTCTATTAGTAATAAAGAGATCTTAATCCCAGTTTAGTAGTATTTACTCTAGTATTAGCTCCAGATTCTAATTCTAATTTAGTAATATTCGCTCTAATATCGGCTCTAGATTCTGATCCCAGTTTAGTAGTATTCGCTCTAGTATCTACTCTAGATTCTAATTCTAATTTAAAAGGTAGTTTATATTATTCTAACTTTCCTCGCTATATACTATTATCTGAGATATAGTTTCGTTATTTACTCTATTTATATTAATAGAGTTAATAGTATCCGATATATCCGAATTATTTATATTTATAGAAGATATACTATTATATTCAAGTAGTATATCTTGATCTAGACCTAGTACTATTTATAGAAACTTGGAACTACTAGCTGTTTGTATAAATTCTATATTTATAAGTTCTTGGTTCTAATCTAGTAAGTAGAATAACTAACTAGAGGATCCTTTGTCGATATCTAATATAAGTATCTTTTTATATATACGATTGAAGTTTATATTAGATCCTTTTATTAATATATAAGTAGTTGATATTTAAATTTATATCGAGATAATTAATTCGGGTTTGTTATATATCTTCTACTTTTTATAAGAAGATATATTATATATTTTTTCCTTGTATAAAGTATAATTTCCTTCTAGTTAAACTATTAGTTATATTTATAAGTCTCGCGATTTCTAAATTACTTTACTTCTCTATATAGTCCGGTATATTCTAATATATAACCGGGGTTTCTTTATTCTCAGCCTCTAGTTAAAGTAGTATTATAATAGGTTTTTAAGATTAGTATTAAGTAAAATATATATAGTTATAAAAACGAAGTATTTAAAAACTTACTTTTTAATCGAAGCTCGTATCCTATCGCGAGACTATTAATCGGGGAATTTTGATTTCTTTAATATAACTTCTTTATATTTATTTTTAATATCGAAATAGTATCAAACTTTAATTTAGTATAAATAGTTTCGTAATTACACTGATATCAATCGAAGATATTTTTTAGAGATAATAGTAATATTTACTTTATATTCAAGATATTATTTATAAGAAATATAAGGTTAAAAAACTGTAATTAATAACTGATTTCAGGTTTATCGTTATATAAAGTCTCGACTAAACTAGCGATAATATCTTACTGTTTTTCCTATACTAAATATAAATAAGTACTAAAATTAAAATTAGTAATTATTATAAGATTAGAAAATTTTAACTCGCGATGTTTTTTTTAATATATCTTTTAAAGCTGAATATACAAGAAACACCTTCTAATCCCAGGTCTTTAGAAAGTAATTGATAAAGGAATTAGTTATCTTTATAGTAATTTACTAGTTTTTATATATCCGATCATTAGAGTTATATTCGCTATTTTTTTAATTAATCTATAATTCGGTAAACATTATAATATCTAATAACTAATATTATATACTTATATTAATCTAGGTTTTAACTCTATCTTCAACCTCTAAGTTTATATAAACTAGTCTAAAACAAGAGGTAAGGAAATAATTAAACTATTAAAACTCTTTAATAACAATTCTTATTATTAAACCTCGGGCCTAAAGATATTCTTTATAATACTTCGCTTTGTTATATAAAGACTTCGGATTATTTAATAATTATAATAAAGTATTTACTTTTATAAGCTTCTTTAACCCTCTTTAAACCTTTACTATAGCTTTCTCGATTATAGTCCGAACTTCTTCTTCGTTAAGATTATAATAGTTTATTGATCGTACTAACTAAATATTGTTTATATTATATTTATCGCTTACTAGTAATAAACCCTAATAGTTACGAGTATAATATAATCTAGAATTATTAACTTATATACTTCTCTGACTATAGTCTAGAATAGACCTAGACTTATATACTCTATTCTCTTCTCGATTTAATAAAGTATCTCGGTCGTTTAAAATAAGTATTATTATATAAGTCGATTTGAAATACTTAGAGAGTCTCAATTTAATCGTGTATAAATATATTGTTTTAGAGATTTTATAAATAGGATTGAAGTTATCTATAATAATACTTTATAGATTTAATAAACTTCTTATAATATAAACTCTAATATATATTATTTAAAGTAAGAAAAGTCTTAATAACCTGATTAATAAAAGGTATTATATATTATTTATACTCTTTCTTTTATTACTATTATTATAATATCTTGTAGAATATTCTTATAACACGGAGTATATCGATACTTAGAACCGTAGAAAGTCTAGTTAAGATATTCTTTTAATAAAAAAAGTCTAATAGATATCTAAACTATAGTATTATAGAGTCTAGACTATATAAACAAATAAATATAATTTATTATAATCGATAAAAGAGGATACCTTATAATCTTTTTCAAACTCTCTTTTTACTATCTTAAAGAGTAATAATAAGAATTTCTTTTATAAAGAGATATAAAGTTATCCTTGTTTATTTTATCTTATATTGTATTTATATAAGAGAGAAGACAACGAGGGAAAATTTAGAAAGTAGATAAGAATCAATTAGATATATATATTTTATTCGAAATCCTAAATTTGAAATTTAGGATTTTAATACTAAATATTAGTATATCTTAGAAGGGATCCCAGTTATATACTCTTGTATATCCTTGTTTTTTTTTTTTTTTTTTAACTATAATAATTAAACCTTTCACAAACAGTATTTCTTTATAGAAAGTCGTTATAAAATACTAGCCCCTAGATATTGAAATAGTAATAACGATGGAAATTAAAGATATAAAAGAATATCTATTTTATTATATAAGAGCAAGTTATAAATATATTCTAAATATAACGTTCGCTTTCCACTAAATTATACTAAAGAACTATATAGAGATCTTTATTAGATTATTCTAAGAAACTATATTTAGGTCTCTTAGCTCGGGTATTAAATTATTAATTTAAAAGTTCTATATAGAGTTCTAATAGTAGTTCTTTCCTTTTACTATTAAAATATATTATAGTTATATTCATCAGTTTCCCGTTATTTATAAAGTGATATTAGAACTCTAATACTAAACTATATCGCCTCTTTATATCTAGCGATTAACCTTGGTTTTCTATATATTATCTTTCTAGAAAACTATAACTAATAGAGGATTGTTTAAATACCTCCCAGATTAATTATATTTATATTATAAATTGTAATAATATAAAAGTATATATTTTAAAAACTAAGATATTTCTTTGTAATATATAAGAAAGGTTATAATATAAGATAGTTTATATATATTCTCTTTATCTATTACTTACTACTATATTACTAGATATACCTTTACTTTATTATATTATCTTATTTACTATTACTCTTCTACGAGTGAGAAGTCAAACTCTAGACTTTGAAACTTAGATCTCTAAGAGATATTATTATATCTAGTAACTCACCCCCTTCTAATAATTTTTAAAGAATATAATCTAATAGACCGAGACAACTTATTCTTAATATTAACTTCTTATAAATCTGATAAAGAATAATAAGAAAGAGTAGCTAGGAATATACTTTAGTTCTCGAATAAATATAATAATATTTAGCTTATTTATAAATACCTTTACCCGGATAAAAATATTCTTTATAAACTACTCTCTAAAAGATCTAGCTTTTAATTAGTTAGGTTTTTAGACTTCTTTTATAAACTCAACTCTCCTCTTTACTATTCTTCGATAATTATAATAAAAAATATTATAGATCTATATTATTCCTTAATAATATTTAATCTATATTAAGATAGTAAATCTATTATTTCTAAGATAGATTCCCTTCTAGAACCTTATCTGATTATAGAAAAAATCGATTTCGAAATCTATACTATATTCAATTAAATCTTATATATAATTTAGGTTCAGTTTATATTAAGTTATAAAGATATTATAATCTATAATATACTTTATCAGATTTCTAAGATCCGTATCGATCTTTCTAGAAAATATCAAGAGATTTTCGGTCTTAATAAATAGAAGGAAATAGAGATAATAATTAATATAAGTATTTCTACCGATTTAATAAATCGATTATATCTTAATTTAAAAAATAAGTATTCTAGTCTCGATATCTTATAGTATATTAGATATTATCTACTAGTTTTATTTATTATAGTTATTTTATTAAACTTTAAAATAGTCTTTAATTATTACTTAATCTGATCTTTAAAATATTCGTAAAACCGGATCGAAATATCGTATTATTAGTAAGGCGACTTGATATTTTATCTTTATATTTCTAAAGAGAATTTATTTATATCTCTAATATTAATTAGTTTAAAAATCTATTTACAGATTTCTTATTTTTAGATAATTTAGAATAGAACAATCTAGAACGGAATAGCTCGAAGATAATAATTAAATTCCTTATAGAAATTAATTGTTAATCTCTTCTTAAACTCGATATTCACGATATCTTTTAGTTTAATCGATCGAGATTAAATTTAATAGATTAGTAATAGAATAAGCTTTATTATAAAATAGCGGATTATATTATAGTTGATAGAGGATATCTTAACTTTATTATTAAGATTATAAAAGTAAATTATTACTATTTACTAGAATATATATACTAATATTCTATAGTATCTATTAAAGTGATAGAACTATTATTCAATTACTTTATTAATTATAAGTCTTTAAAATACAAGGGTTTCCTTTAATAAATTTCTAGAATTCTAAAAACTTATCGATTTAGAAAGTAACTATAAGAATTTTAAAAAGAGGTAATCTAAATATTCTAGACTTTTATTTATATTTCCTTTAATAAGAGAACTATATTTTAAATAAAAAACTTCTTTTGTTCTAGCTTAGAAAGTAGCTGATATATTTCCCTTTTTATTATAGATTTTAAATATTTAATATAAGGTAAATTAAATAAAGTTTAAGTTAGAATATACTCTAAAGAAGCTGAATAAAGATATCTAATATATAAGTACTAATAAAAAAGTTGGTTATTTATTTATATAAGTATTGAAATTAGGCCCGGAAAATAAAGGTCTTATAATAAAGGATTCTTCTAAAAGTATAATAATATATTAACTATAGAAGATAATAGTTATTAAAGAGGAAAAATTAATTAGCTTATTTAAGGAGGTTTTCTACTCGCAATCTCCTTAAACTATAGATCAGAATTCACAAAGTTTTTAACTTGATTTATTAGATAATTAGTATATTTCTTATAAATATTAAAATATATATTTTAATCTAAGAAGCTTCGGGGTATATAAAGTTCAATCGATATAGATATTATATATCTATCGTATTTCGACTTAGTTCTACTCGATATAACTATCTTTGAATTACTAATATAAATTACTCGGTTAAAGGAACTTCTAGATAAAAAGAGAGGATCGTATTATATAAATTGAACTAGTATACTTTTATATATCTTTAATATTATTATTATTTGTAAATCTTCTTATATTATATTAACAACCTAGATTAATTATCTTATCTTTATTAGATTATATATTATCTAATACTATATCTCTATAATACTATCTATCTTTATAAGAGAAGATATAATATAAATCTACCTTGTAATATATATAGTAAATTATAATAATATTATTTATTTTACTAAATATATTCAACAAAGTCTATAAAGAGGAATTTAAATATAGTAGATAGAGAGAATATCTTATATTATTATATACTCGAATAAGTATATAATTAGTAAGGTTATAAGATAGTTCGGGTAGACTATAAAGAATCAACGATTTAAACTCTTATATATTACTATTAAGACAGATTAATAATCTCTATATTTCTAAGTATTATTCTCTTATAGTACAAAGAGGTACTTTAACTTTAGAGAGACTATTAGGAATTCTTTAAAAGCTTTCTATATTACTAACTAGGTTGGTCGTAGAGTTTAATATTAATTAAGTGGATCTAAACTCTAGTAAAGACTATATCTAAACGCCTTTAATAATTATTTAAAGGCCTTAACTTCTTTATTTAATTGATATAATAAATAAAGTTAAAAGCTAATCAATTCTTTATTATAATCACTCTAAATATTATAAGAGGAGTTATTAGTATCCTAATAAAATTCTATTCTATAAATTTATTACTTATATCTTTATTATTATTATTATTAATATAAAGGTTACTTTATATTAAAGTTCGCCTAGCTATTACTTTCTCTTTATTTATTTTAATAGAATACTCTAGTAATAATTAGTTAAGGTTGTTCTATATCTATCTTTGTAATATCTTATAATAACTTGAAAATATAAATATTTATTATAAATAGGTAAACTAAACTATTACTAAACTTAATAAAGCGGTGACTACTAAGTTCTTCGAGCCTATATATAACGAAGATTAGTTACTTTAAAAACAGATTTAAGACGAAGCCGCGTATATTTATAAGAAAAATCTTAGTATAAAAAGAACTGAGAATAGAAATAAATAATATTATAGATATCAGAGAGATAAGATTTATTCAGAAGGTATATTTGAATAATTCTAATATACTACTAAACTAACGATTAGGAAGGAAGTAAAAGACTGATATCTAGTCTGTTTCTAGATTATAGGTTTTTCTAACGAACTTAGTCTATATCTTACTATCTTTAAACTTTTCCTACTAGTATATAAGGTACAGTAACTACTATACCGGAATCTTTATTATAAATATTACTATTATTATTATAATAATAATTCTATAATAAATAAAATCAACTAAAGAGTCTTTCTAATTACTTAAGCTTCTTTATCTTTATATTACCTTGTTATTTTAATCTAATAGATAAAAGGCGGGTTGAGATTTCGGGCGGGTTTATCTTAAATATAATATAACTATATATTAAACTTTATTATTTCTATTAATTAATAATTAAACTACTATCTAATTATTTTCTAATCAATTTTAATTAGTTTTCTAATTATATATAGCTTTATATTAATTTACTATTAAATTATATCAATTTTATTTAAAAAAATAAATTGTTTTATTATATAATTTTTATTTATCTAGATCAGATTCTAGTAAATAAAAAGCGGATTAAGATTTTAAGTAGATTTATTTTAAATATAATATAACTATATATTAAACTTTATTATTTCTATTAATTAATAATTAAACTACTATCTAATTATCTTTTAATCGATCTTAATTAGTTTTTTAATTGTATACAACTTTGTACTAACTCGCTATCGAGTTGTGTTAATCTCGTCTAAAAGAGTAAATCGTTTTATTATATAACTTCTACCTACCTAGGTCAGATTCTAGTAGGTAAAAGACGGGTTGAGATTTCGGGCGAGTTTATCTTAAATATAATATAACTATATATTAAACTTTATTATTTCTATTAATTAATAATTAAACTACTATCTAATTGTCTTCTAATCGATTTCAATTAGTTTTTTAATTGTATATAGCTCTGTACTAACTCGCTATCGAGTTATATCAATTTTATTTAAAAGGGTAAATTATTTTATTATATAACTTCTACTTACCTAGGTCAGATTCTAGTAAGTAAAAGGCGGGTTATTCTCAAAATAGTAAACTATTTTATTATATAATTGCTACTTTATTATAAACTCTTTATTGATTATATTTTATTTACTTCTTCTTATTTACCTTTCTATATTATCGTATTTACCTTTTATATTATTGTTTTTTTTATATAAATTTATTATAAAATAGCTTTACTCTTTATTATTATTCTTCTATAATTATACTTCGACTTAAACTTTTATTAGTTAAGCGACGATCTTATATAAATAAGCGATTAGTTCGCTAGTATACTTAGATTCCTATAATAAATATCTCTTATTCTATTTCTAGTTCAACTCTATCTTATTCTTTTATTTATATTCAACCAGGTCTAGTTAATTCTACAAAAGAGGATTTATAAAAAGTAGAAAGTTTGTAACTAAGTACTATTTTTATTTCTTCTATCTCTTAAATTACTAGTAATTAGCCTAATAGTAATTATAAATCTTTAAGTGTTTTCCTCTTTAATCGCTCCTTAATCGCTTTAAAAAATAAAATAATTTGTATCTAGTTCTTTTTCTCTTTTGTTAGACTTCGGTATCGATCTATCAGTATCTTCCCTACTGATCGCTTCTTAATCGCTTCTAATTCTCAAATATCTTTCTATCTAGTCTCTTACTAGTAGATCTAATATTATAAATATTTTCTTATCTAATTCTTTATTTTTTTTTTCTTTAATTTATCTTTAAATAACTCTTAATATTAATAGTATTTTCTTAATAGATCTATTTACTATCTCTCTAAGTATTAATATAATAATCTTCTATAACTCCTCCGATCTAGTCTCTACTCGGGAGATATTCGATATTTCAGTTCTAAATATTCGCGATTCAGTTAGTATTTCGCTGCTTATTCGATAATATATTATTCTTGACTCGGTTGGTAGTCCTGTAACTACTATAAGCAATTTACCTTTAAATCTCTTTCTCGATACTATCGAATTACTTGATATACTAAACTTTAATCTTAATAACTAGCTTTCTAATAGTAATAAGGATATAGATAGTATAAGTTCTAGTAGATAGTAGTTAATAACTGAAAGAGAGAATAAATAGATTGATTTTATAGATAAAGATAAAAGTAGTAGGTATAATTCTACTAATAAAAAGAAGGATAATAGATCTAGTTCTACTAATAAAATAGAGAATAAAAAGTCTGATTCTATTAGTAAATATAGAGATAATAGATAAAGTTAGAGTAATAAAGAAGAAGATAAGTTCTAGCTATTAAATATCGAAGATAATATAAATGATAATAAAAGTTATTCGAGTAATAAACAGAGTACTAATAATACTAGAGAAGTTAATAAAGTCGAAGTTCAGTTATAATAGGAAATATCTATATTAGATAAGCCTAAAGTAGATTTAGCTAAAAAGCTATATAACTACTTATTTCAATTTAATAGCTATTGATTAGACGAATATCTAGAGGAATCTTACTAATATCCTGATTGCGATTTACTAGGATATCGCTAATAGTATACTAATCTGAATAAGTATATATATTAGCTATAAGGATCTTCTATTCTAACTGTTATAAATAAACTTGACTTTTTAAATAAAGTTTAATAAGAAAGTTCTTCTATATTAAATTAGTCGAAATTTCTTGATAGTTATAATATTGATTTGTTAGTGAATCGCGAAGAAGTTACTAGCGATAAAGTATTTATTTATAATAGATATACTCTTTATATATATATTTCTTGCTCTAAGATAATACTTAGTCTATTAGCGATTTGTTTTAATATCAATAGCTTTCTAGGATTTACTTATAATCTTACTATTATCTATTAGAAGATAGATATTAATCTTTTCCCTCGCTTCTATATAAATATTTATACTAATCTTTATCTTTATACTAAAGTTTATTACGATTTTAGAAAAAGCGAAAAAGCACTTAGAGTCAAATTATAGAAGGTTCTATATTATTATCTTAGTCGAATATTAGAATATAAAGATATTAGTCTTTATATTTTCTTTCCCCGAATATACAATCCCAATAAGCTAACGAATTTCTTTAGAAAAGGTAGTAGTTAGCTATATTATCTCTTATAAATCTAGACTAATTTGCTACTACTTCCTAGTATTTTTTATTATATCCTACTAATAAGTCGCTAATATTTATTTTACTCTTAGAATTATACTTGATTGAAAGTATAAGCCTATTATACAAAGCGATCTATATATATAAATACGAATAAGATAGAAGATTAACTATTATTACTTTATTATTCTTTATATCTATAAAGTCTGGTTACTATCTAGTAAGAGATATAACAACGATTAACTAAGCTCGAATATACTATTTATTATAAAGCAAAGCTATTCTTTTCGAGTAAAAACACTAAGCTTCGATTTTCTTATAATACTCTATTCGAAGTCTAGGAGGTATTTAAAAGATCTTTAATAGTTATACTTAATCTTATATATATCGATCGTAATAATATCTAGTTAGATCTAGATAAAGAAATAACTACTATCGATTATATATTATATTACTAACGAGTTGAGACTAATCTACTGACTACTATCTATCTATTAAAGACTTATTATCTAGAGTTTTATACTCGATAAGCTAAATACAATAAACCGGATCGATATATTATTCCTACTCTCTATTTTATAGTTATATTATAAGATATTAGTAACTTAATATTAGATATATCTCTATTATCTTATTATCGACAAGAAGGTTAGATATATAATCAGGTCTATAATAGTATTAAAGAGCTTTTCGATATAGCTTAAACAAAGTTTTTTAGTAATCTTTATTTAAAACAATTAGTATAGGATTCTAAAATAAAATAAATACTTTAGTAATAAAGTTAAGTAAGGTTAATTATAGATTCTACTTTATATCAAAGTTATTTAACTAGTAAATCGCGATTAAATCGCTTAATAGTCGAAAGATAATAGTAGGCTTTTAGTATTCGAGAAGAGAATCGAATTATATTTACTTTTATAAATCGAATATAAACTTCTACAAAGAATATAGACAACTAGACTCGAATTTATAATATTACCTTTAACAATTCGTAGTATATATACTTACTATTTACTTTAGATTTCCTGATTTATTTATATAAAAATATAAATAAATTTACTATAACTTTCAAGTAGATATTAAGCTTAGAAGTGAAGACTCGAGTAGATTATAAGTATTATAAGTTGATAACTATACTACTATAAGTACTACTATTCGCTTTCGATTTAGTACCTATTATATAGCTGAATGATCTCTAGAAAGAAAAGTTTTAATAACGAAAAGGAGGACCTAAAGTACTCGAAATAGGATTATAAATTATACAAGCTAAGTTCGGATATATATAGTTAAGACCTCGAGTCGACTAGAAAACAATAGCGTTTCGCTTATAATTTACTAACTAAATAGTATTTAATAGTAGTATACTTTATACTAATTACTAGAAGAATTTCTTATAAGTAGGCAAAACTAAGGATGATTATATATATATAGAAGCTATTAGCTACTAGTTAGTATAATATAGTGATAATAAAGATTGTTAGTATATCTTTATCGAATATTTCTATTTTATTATAATATATATATTCTGTAAAGAGATTTAGAATTACTTCAAGTCAAGATTCCGGGAAGACTATTATAAAAAGGCTACTTAGAGTACTATACTTCTTTATTAGACTGAAATAAAATATCTATTAACCTACAAATCGATATAAGATCTCTAGCTAGTTAGTACTAATCGGACAACAATTCGATTAATTAAAATTTTTATTTTATTTATCTAGGACTTCTTGGATAGTTAGTAAAACAACTATTAATAATAGGATAATATTCTTTTTTATATTCTCTTTTACTAAACTAGTAAGCTACTTGAATAGTAGAATAGAGTTATAGTAGTAAAGGAATTTAGAGAGTAATTCAAATATTATTTTATTATAACTAACTAGATTATACTTTATCTACAAGCTAGTAAATTCTTTCAGAAAAATCAGTAAAAACAAACTATAATAATAAAGGTTTATTATCGACAACTAATCGATTTACTAGTGAAAAACCAGTTAGATATCAAGTATAGTATAAAGTAGCTTTAGGACTTAGCTTAGAAGAAATCACAAATCTATCGACCTTGATATTATAAATCTAGACCTATTGAATATCAAAAAGAGCTCGAATAGATATTAGATTAGTATTTAAATTTTAACGAAATAAGACCGATTATAGATTATATACTTGAAAAGCTAATAGATAGTTTTCGAGAAGTAGACTTAGAATTAGAAGAAATTAGGAAAATAGTTATTAATATATAGACAATAAATAAACTTTAAATAGAGGATTGAAAATAGATAATTAGATATATTTAAGATCTAATTTTAGTACTTTTACTAAAGCTTATAGATAGTTAGATTGTAGTTAATAGATAATAATTAAATAATAGTAAGAAGAAAAAAAAATAGTTAATAAATAATAAGCTATATAAAAATAAAGAGCTAGTAACTAATAATTTAAAATCTTAATATATTAATTTAACTTTCTATTAACTATAAATAGAAGATCTTATTTATTACTAATCGCTGTCGATAAGCTTATATCTAGCTAATAATCTATTATCTAATAATTATAGATATATTATAATTTATCTTTTAATTGAAAATAAGTAATTAGGTATATTTAAGATCTGATTTTAATACTTTTACTAAAGTTTATAAATAGCTAGATTATAGTTAATAGATAATAAATAAATTTATTAATTTTAAAAAATTTATATTTTATATAATATTTTAATAATTTTTTTCTTTATTAATTTATATTAATTATTAGTTTATAAATTTAATAATTATTATATTTTTAATATTTTTATATATAATTTTA
>LNKV01000104.1:0-28452 GCA_001465935.1 Clarireedia homoeocarpa
ATAGCGGGGTAGGTGGGGTATAGGCCCACTACCCTAAACTGAACGTCGTAGTATTCATTTAGGCTTACAAAGCCTATAGCTTCAGGCTTGCGGAGCCTGTGGGACAGGCTTGCGAAGCCTATGGAATCTATGACTTAAGGATTACGAAGCCCGTGGATCCGGATTACAAATAGGCTTGAGAGGCCTAAGGCAATAGGCCTGAAGGGCCTAAGGCAATAAGCCTGAAGAGCCTATAAATGTAGCTAGTCCTTCCCACTGTAGATAGCCCACCTCCACCACCACCATAAGCAGTTCAGTTGAATCAAGTCTTTTCGTACCTAGTGTTAAATCCATTAGCTTATAAGCTGTACATTTAGTGTACTACACGCTGAAACCTATCGCCAAGCCGCAAAAAGCTGTCTTGTGTCGATGTTCTGCACCATCCATCTTGACTCTTCCGAATTTCCTTATCGAAGGATCATTAAATCCATAACTACCTGTTTTCAAACATACACGTCTTAAACCCCATACACATCACTTTACTCAAATCTCTTTCATGATCTCCAGGACAGGCTTGCAGGCCCAAGCAGGCGAAAGCTTTCCCGTTCACCGTCACCAACCACGGCGTTATCCGCATGATTTACAAGAAATTTCAAATCTACTAGCAAAGACGAAAAGATTCTGATTTATACAATTGGTTGTAAATTGGAGATGATTACAATCCAGTATCGTCGATCCCACCTGATCATGCTGCTTTTGGCTTCAGGCATCGGACTCTTATGCGCACTCAGATCCTTCCTACTCGATTGAAGCGATCGAGATGCAAGGTGTCCGGTTGTGGAATTGTTTCCTCATTCAAGTAAGTATGGCTAAGGCTGTGTGAATGAGGCTATCAACGTCAACATGTCTTAGTATTCGGCATGACTTCCCAATGGATATCATCGCCTTCTCAGCAGCTGGATGCCACAGAGCGTATAAGGCATATTGAGAATCCTAGGGTTGAGGATATTCACAGCCAGCGTAACACAAGAGACTCTTGCGCGGTGTCATGATTTCATCGACGTACTCAAAGATGGTGTATGATGTAGCACGGTGTCCGTTGAGGATTTCATCGACCCGAGTATAAGAGGTGCGCGTATCACAGCGGTTCTCATCAGTATTAGCATGAAGCAAACGCATACCTTCACTCTCATCAAAGACCAATCAACAATAGACAACCGCCTCTCTTTCACCGGGACACCGCTTACAACCCCCACAGCAACCTCCCCTCATATACTCGTCGTCGGCGGCGGCGTCGCCAGTCACATCACCTCCTGGGTCCTGCTTGATGCAGGCTACAGAGCCACCATCCTCTCCAAAGAGCGAGCATCCTACGGCAAAGAACAACGGATCACATCCCAAATCGCTGGAGCGCTCTGGGAGTTTCCTCCGGCCCTCTGCGGTTAGCACCACGACCCCATCTCCCTGGACCATTCAAAGAGATGGTGCATGATTGCGTACAAAGTGTGGGATCATATCACCTCCGACCCCGACCTATCAACTGCTTCGGGCGTCAGGATGAAGAAATCTGCTTTCTTTTCTTCCCTTACAATATGGGAGAGAATGAAGAACAGTTGCAGAAGATGAACGAAATTGAGGCCAGCAGGGCGAGAAAATTCAAACACTCTAGGAGCCTGATCGATCAATACGGCATCAGTTAGGAATACAAAGTGCGTGGACGCTTACGAACTTCTGGCTCCGATCACCGATACCGATAAGGCAATGTCGTGGTTGACGAAATTGGTCACACACAAGGAAGCCAAACGGATCCCTGAAGCTATTCATGGAGACCCTCTCGACTGTGAAGAAAACTCCGTGCCCGGTTTAATGCGCACGTCATTATCAACACCACCGGCCTAGCAGCACAGGAACTTGCATCAGACTCCTCTTGTTGTCCCATTCGGGGTGCCCTAATTCGAGTCATCAACGACGGTGCCAGATTCCCAAAGGTCGATGCGGCTCTGAGTATCTCGGCCGACATTCTCTCTGAACACAAATCCAACGAGATAATCTTTATCGTTCCCAGGAGTGATCGGATCCTGCTGCTGGGCGGTGTCAGTGAACCACACAAATGGAAGCTGGACTACACTCTGGATTTGCCCGTAATTCAGAGGATGAAGGAGAGGTGTGAGAAGTTCTTGCCCGGGTTGGAGCATGCGGAGCTGGATGAGGAATACCTAATACCTCTTGGCACAGGGACTGCGACCCTTCAGGAAGAATAATGTTCTTCTTGAATGGGAGCTGAGACCGCGCAGCCGAGGGGAGAGCTTGGATGATGGAAAGGATGGGGATAATGCAGTTAGTAGAATCATTCAATCGTATGGACATGGAGGTGCGGGATGGAGTTTGTCGTTTGGTTGTGCGGGGGATGTGTTGGAGCTGGTGAAGGAAGTCCTGGCTGGTGTGCCGCTAGACCTATAGCTATGGAATGATCTAGAAGAGAAACCTAGAAAAGTTTTGCAGCTTCAAATGATGGAAAAGCTGATCTGATCCAAGCTTCCCTTTATAGTCACACGCGACAACATTTTTTAGTCAGTCCGAATTGGTCTCAGAAGGTAAGCAAAAGGTGAGCGCAGTAAGCATCACCCTACGAAGTAAGCTAAAGTAGATCCAAGAACCGTTCGGCTATACTTGCCGCAACCAAATATACACGTACCGCCCACGAGTATTAATCCTGTCAGAAATGGAGGGGATATGATTGATTTTATGAATATGTATGATTTTATTAAAGTCTGAGATGCTACATTGTACAGGACGAGACATTTATACTCGATGTACCGAGGTTATGACTAATCGCTTTCCAACAAATCCATATTGCCAAGTGTGAAAGCTCGATCGTAACCGGAACGGCAATTTCTTCCTTTCTTCCATTTCAAGCCAAACTGGAGATTGTATACTTTCCATCCGACATGAGAGGAGAGACCGCAGTTCAATTGTTTACTACTGTAGTACTCTTCCCATTCTGATGATAGTACCTAGCAATTAGATCCTACAGTGTTTCTGAATTCCTGCCGTTCACTCCATCGTATCAACAGGCCACTGTCCCCTATTGTGTGCATTTGCTCAAATCTCTTGTCAAGTTCGGCCCTGAACTGGCCACTGGCACGGACGACCCCCTGGATTGATTGATTGACTGGGCGAGCAATGCAATTCGCAAGATCTCCGGAAGTGCAGGCTGCAAATGATGACTCAGCCAGCTTGGCTCGCCGCTTACCCGATAACTTGAAAATGGAAGTAGCAATAGAGGCTAGAAAGTATCGCCTATTCTACTTCGTTGATGCCTAATCAATTCCTCTTGAATACCTCTTGCATATTCGCAATAAAGGCCGGCAAGGCCGGCACCGCCGCCTCATCGCGAGATGTCTGAGGAGTCGGCAACGGTGTAATGAGGTAGGCTGTGGACCGGGTTAAGGCGATAGCCGTGACACAAACGCGGTGAGATGATGTAGAATAGAAGTCGTTACAGTTGTCGCCTCGAGGGGAGAAGAAGTCGCTCCTTTTATCCATGAAGCCCCAGCCCCTGATGGAATGCATCGCCAGGCGGACGGCGGCCGCTCCAAAAACGAATGGAAGCAAAGAACACCGCACGACGTCCTTATGCCTCCTTCTCGAATGTCGTTCATCACCGTTGCTGCGTAACTAAGTACAGTCACCGGACCGTACGAATCCCCCCCCGCCTACCGTACTTATTTCCACTTAACTTTTCACCAACCGAATAACAACCTTTGTCTCATCCACCTGCTGTACATACTCCAGTCTAACCGGACAAACCACATCCATCTCTTCTTCTCCGTCATACCCCTTATTGACCTCCACGCCCCCCAGCACAAAACTCATCTCGTCAAGACACGTCACGTCCACCCACCCCCAATGACTCCGCGGCCTCATTACCAGTCTAAGGACCTTCTCGGCAGACGAATACGTCGGCAGCACGTTCATTCTCAGATTCGAGAGCATGAAGGTCCCGCTTCCTTTGTAGTCGTCGCACAGACAATAACGGTTGTCGTCGCCGACTAGTACGTCAATTGTCAGACTCTGGAGCTGCCAGTCTAGCACGCTGGACTAGTAGACGATGGAAAAGATCAGGTCCTGCGGGTAGGGGAGGCTGGTCGGGACGCCGCTCGCGCCTGGGGTGGAGATGGGGTAGACTTTATAAACATAAACTGGGGGGCTGGATTTTGATCGCAATAGCTACTTTGATTTGGGGTGTTGTTTAGGAGGCGGGAGCGGTTTCACCGGGCGGATAGAGGAGTGGAAATGCGGGGAGGGCGCGTCGAGGTATAATCGTGGTAGGGCGCGGCGGTCGGCATGGGAGAGGTGGTTTATTGCTTGCGTAGAGATGGCCTTTTTGTGAACGGGGGAGGCGGGGGTCCGAGATGGATAGGTGTGGGTTGTGAGAAGAGGGGGATTGGGCACGGCGCCGGGGAGCCTGATCTTGAGCTGCCAGCAGGGTTCGTTGAGCTGGATGCCGAGCATGGCGGCCGTGGGGCTGATTTCGGCGAACCATCCCGGCTTCCACTCGTGTTCTCCTCCTCCAGAGTTGTTGTCCTTGAGGGTGGCGTAGACGTGTTTAGCGAGGTGCTCGGCGTTTAGGATGCAGAGATCGTCGACGTCTTTTGAGGTACCCCAGATGTAGGGGCGGAGGGACCCTAAGTGCTCGTCCGCGCCGGTTCGCTTCCACGCCGGCTGTTCAAAGGGACATTGCATGTACGGATCTTTTTGGTCCGCGGAGGTGTACATGCGCTTGTACGCCAGCTTGATGTCCTCACGCGTCAGGGACGACTTAGCGTCGGAGAAGCACTGCTGATGCGCCGGTTGGGCCAAGGTGAGAAATTCCAGTTTGGTTGTTCCCGGCGCTTCGGTCAGTAAGACCAGCATGAGATCGGTGTCGAGAATCTCCTGCCGTGCAATGAGTGGCTGGTGCTCCGGGTTGGCGACCGGTTGCGTGGAGACGACGAGATCGGGAAACTCTTTGATCACGGCCGAGCGGAGCAGAAAGCCGTACGTGGGCACTGGCGGCCGGTATCCGAGATCTGGGTTGACGTGCTCTCGGTAGCGGGTAATCGCTTTCTTCATGGCCTCGCGCACGCGGTCTTTGTCGCGATCGATCTGGTTGCCAAGACAGAGGGCACCATCGACCAGAGCCCCGGTCCAGTTCGGGTCGACGTGGAAGAACCGCAGGCTCTCCTGGGGCAAATGGGAGGCGTCCGTGACGAGGTAGTGCATTGGCACCTTGATGAGGAAGAGCAGGTCGGGGACGAACTTCAGGACCACCATCCAGTCGGCCGATGCGGGCGTGTTGTGTTCGTCATATGGCGGATCGTAGTGCGGATCGTCGCTGTCACGGACCCGGGTATAGTCTGGATCCACGGAGCTGCGTGTTGTAGCTCCGCATCGAGAATATCCTCTACCGAGGCATGGTGATAGGTAACCTCAACGTCTGGCCTGGCAGGGCGCCGCCAGCTTCGAGAGAGGTCGATGGCAGGCACACTTTCTGATTCACCCGCCAGGGGTATTTCAGCGAGATACGCAACGAGGTTGCCCAGTCGGCGAGTGAGGTGTTTCTTCTCCATAACCGAGGTTCCCGTCGCATAAAGGACAGCACGCCGCGTCTTGTCAGTGGCCTGCTGTAGGATCTCCTTGCGTACCCGGCAGAGGGCGGCTGTAACAGACTGATCTGCCAGCGCGAGGGTGCGGCCGAGTTGCCAGGCTACTGAATAACTAAGATCCATGAAACCAACTTTCTGGTCAAGGATCTGGAGGGCCTGTCCCGAGTTAGACAGCGTCTCCCGTGTTGTGCCTGTGACACTCTCAGGAACAAAGGGCGAACGAGTAAATGCGGCCGTTGCGTCGCCCTTGATCGTCCGCCATCGCAGCATGGAGAATCAATCTTCTAGGCGTTTTGCTGCCTTGGCGGCAATAGTAGACAACGGGGAGTCGTCGGCATCGACTTTTGGAATAAGCTCGGTGAGTGACCGCAGCATCCCCTACGTCTTGCCGAGGCTCTCGAATGCGCCTGCGAGCTTGAAAGAGCCGGCTGGGAGACAAGCATGTGACCAGCTGTGTAGTGACGGCAGCGCTATCAGCTTGGATGGATCCGTGGGATACGCCATTTGCTCGATTCCCTCGATTGATACGAGATGGCTGACAAACATAGCTGGACGAGGCCGTCCAGGTGGCCCGGTCCGATGCGAAGGGATGATGCTGAACAGCCGGTCTGTGGCTTCATCGTCCTCTCTAGCATGGGCTATGCCTTCTGTGTTGACGTGGCGCACATGGGCGAGGTATTGGTACCGCGATACACTGCAGAAGTTCTGATCTGATACGGGAAGCCCGTCTTCGCCCAGGCTCGCGAACAGACGGCCAAATAGGTCCGGTTTGATAAAGATGAGCTCACCCTTCGGCTGCGACTCCCCATTGACAGTTTTGTACGGCGTCACAACCTGGGTTTGATCGAGGCGCAGGAATTCCGGAAGATCCAACTTGACCGAGAGTGTCGGTGTTTGCTCGATGCCGGCGGCGAACTTTGATGTTGCGGAAAATATGCTATTCTTGTCGGCGCTGCCTTTGAGCTGCTGCTCGTCGGCCTCAAAAGTGAGACAAGCCAGCCACGGAATGCGGTTCCGTACCTTGTCTTCGGCCACGGTTTGGCGCCCTGGACCCGTGTCGAACCCGCGCTCCCATGGTAGCGTCGTGTTGTTCAACACAACGTGGGCGAGCGTCTCGACTGGCGCACTGCTGCCCAGGGCTGGGAAAGTCGAGTACACGCAGCCGGGAGGCAGCACGAAGCGCGGCGCTAGAACCTCGAAGACTTGCTTGGTCGGACCTGTTTTCTTTGCCGTCGAAGTTGACTCGACTTTGATCTCTTGTGTCACTTCGATCTCATACTTGCCCGCACGAAGTCCCGGGATGTGCGACGAGAAGAGTTCGTATCCCGGTGCGGCAAGTCAAGATCATAACGGGTCTAATAGTAGTGTACACTTGATCCTTGTTTAACCATCATCCTCGCATCTGCTGATCTAGAACCAAATTCTAGGCCCGGCCCCAAGCCCCTTTGGGATAGCTCACCTCAACTCCAGCTCGTCACGGACCTTGGCTTTCACATATCGTTCAGATCTGGGCGCTCGCTAAGGTATCCATCAGACACTCAGCTCCCCACCAGACGTGACGAATACAGTATCCGCCCGATGCAGACGGAGCAGCAGTGCAACGGCAGCGTCCCGCATAACGCTATCAACTCCTTGGCTGACCCCGGCCACGCAAAAGGATCGAGTGAAGGTGTCAATGATTTGTGAAGTTCCTGGTGATTTTCTCCAGGCATAAAGGGTGGACTTCCTCGCACGCAGACAAATTTCGAATTAACCTAGACAAGATTCAGAGTTGCACCAACCTTAGACTTCGATCTATCACCCACATTTGTTGAACTCTCCAATACACATCTGTCAAGATGGCAAACCCTGTGGCGACCATCATCATCAACCCTCTCTCCAAAAAGGAGACCCTTCTTTTCACGGTGCCGGGAGTGAAGCGCCAGCTGGGTATGGCGATCTACCCCTTAGACAAAACCGGCACCATACATCCTTATCAGGACAATGGAGTGCCTACAGGCTATGTGGCCACACCTGGTGCCCTCGCCGCCGTGATCCGGCGCGGATTGGTCACAGTCTACGGCTTCACTAACCAGGGCGTCGTCCCTGAACCAGAGAAGCCGGCGGGCGAGACTCCAGCCATTGCTCCAGCCAAGACCAACACACTTTCGCAGTTGATGAGGACCTAAACACATCTTATACCGGTCTAGCTGCCGTCAGCGATGAGCAGGACATCTCTTATCTGTATTTCGCCAAGCAGGTGTAAGTGGTCTTACCCCTTGTACTATGTCCGGGGTTAAAGGGGCCCTTGCTGACATTAGATAACAGTAGCGCTGGCCAGCATCCCACTATGTGTGAGGCCATCCTTCAGCAAGGTTCCGAGCCCGAGACACAGATAACAGGAGCCACCGTGATCCCGACCTCCAGATTGGCCGCGCTCTACTTCTCAATTCCGGACGCCGACGAGGGCGAGCGCTTGATCTTCTTCCAACACGACAGCGGATCAGGCAAACCGATTCAATGTATCAAGATCAACGCCAAGGGGAAAAGCGACCGTGAGTTGTTTCTGTTCTATGGTAGATCTTATTTAATGATGACTTAAGATATCTAACGTTTCCTCGCAGCGCTCAACCCTTCTGGGCACCACCGTCGCCGCCGAGGGTACCCCTCTGGCAGCGACTTACGTCGATAATACCGACGGCACGCGCGTGATCTACCTCTTCTTCGTCAACACCAATCAAGAACTGTACCAGATATACAAGAAGGGCCAGAGCGACTGGACGACGCCCGCAATCGTCCCGGATGTGACCCATGTTCTCCTAGGGTCGCAAATCACGGCAACGCATGACCGCAAGCACAATCACGTCTTCTACATTCAGAGTGAGAATCCCAAGAAGGGATATCTGAACCATAGGGCCCCGTTGGTATGAGTTTGGGCTGAGGGAGGAGAGAGATACTAGCAATTGCTGTAGTTATCTTTATTATTCAATCTACTAACGTAATCTACAAGCGAGATGAACACCCAAGCGAGTTGAACACTTTCTACTACTGCCTAAACGTGCAGGCACTGGGGGCAAAGATGAACTGCTCTCTGTGATCGGGCTTTACGATGGCGGGGCATCTCCTCGCTAAGTATCTCGGACGTGAAGTCCGGTGTTGCTGACGCTGGGTTGCGTTCGCCGTGCCCTAGGTACTACCGTCTTAAGACTAGTTATTTGGTATCCGTAGACGTCAGGCGATTACAACGCCGTCGTCGTCTTGTTTGTGTCCTTAGGGTTATCCAGAGTCTAGCTCAACGGGCCGTAGCCATGGCTTTCACCACAGAAGAGGAAGAGAAGAGGCCGCGGAATCTTGCCATCCCGATGAAACTGGACGCCTTCGTCTTCAACCGCAGTTTATGCACCGCCAAAGACAAGGAGGCGCGCATCGTGCCTATCACGCAGTACAACTACACCTTCCTGCGCATGGAGGATCATATAGTACAGAGCGACCTTCTACCTCACGCTGATCTGCACTACAGTGCTCGCCCCGAGACGAACCCTCGGTTTACCGACCTGGGCCGGCAAACAACCCGCACGAACCGGCTCGATGTCTACCTTCACTGGGTTTTACCGCGCGCCTTTCGGAGCGGCACGGCCGGCACGCCAATCCAAGACAAGAGACAGCCCGAGGCGACAGCAAAGGGTATCAGCGACAAAGTTGAAGACCCAAAGGCACCGGTGTTTCCGCAGGCGCCCAACCGATGGCTAGTGGTGCGTCGGCTTGATCCAAATACTACGGAGCTGAAGGAGGCATCCATCCAGCCGGTGGAGGCTTGGATTATCGAGAGTGATCGTATGCGCACTATCGACAAACTTGGGCCAGAGGTGGATGTGCAGGTCGACGTCGCGCTCTTCATTACGTCCTATCTTGCCGAGGGCCAAGACCCGAGCAAAGTCGAGACCAAGAAACAAGCCGAGGTGTTCATTGGCGTGCGAACCCCGGTGGATCAATAGCCGGGAGAAGATGTGCTCAAAACCGAACAGTGTGTGGGACTGAGTGTCGCGAGCAGTTCAAACCAGCTCTTTCCCAACTATCAGTACCACTGCGGCAATGTCTTTTCCATGCTCGACACTTTCTCCTACGTCAAGGGCAAAGATACCAAGACGCTCAAGGAGGTTCGGGCTAGCTACTACGTCGTTGGCTGGCAGTCCAAGCTGGATAAAGACCTGCTCAACATCTCTGAAGGGACGCGCGGGGACCGTCTCCAGTCGTTGTAGATGAAGCTCAACAAGCAGTCCAAGCTGCCAGCCGCCGTGGAAAAGTGGCTGCAGGACGCTGGCAAGACATCGGCGCAGAGTATCTGTCATGGCGCCATGTATGATGTGGAATGGAATGCCGATGCACGGCCACCCAAAATACCTGCCAACGACTGCGCCGAGCGACTCCACGAGCGCATGCCCGTGGCAGTCGGCACCACCGCCATAGATACGTTGATCACGTATGCGGCAAGCCACCAGTCGCCAGATACCTTCGAGGAAGATCTCTTCAAGCTGCGGGTGCTGTTGCAAGCGGTCGATGACAGCCTCGACGCGCACGAGAGAGCTGCTGACGAGCTTACAAGCGAGGACTTCATGCACGTCGACGGTGGCACGCAGTTCATGCACGCAGATCAGAGCGCCAAGGAACCGGCGAAGCCGCCGTCACCGGATACTCAAAAAGCGTTCCGCGAACTGAACACCGCACAGCGATTGCTCGACTCCCTCACTCGTCGTCGCCAACAGCTGCGGTGGAACATGTTTGCTATTTGGTGGCGCTATATCTTAGACAACGACAACAAGAACGAGCACCGCCGCTCCGAGTACATCGTAGCTATCAAGGACGCGCGGCTATCGCGGCGGAAGATCGATACAGTTATCGGGAGGCTTGGGAAAGAGGTCAACCGACGAAAGAAGCTTGTGACCAAGGACCCTGAAGAACCCAAGGCTGGCATAATGCAAGAATTCAGTGTGAGGCGAGATCCCACAGTGCTTGTTACCGGTGTGAGCGAAGATTTTCCAGAAGGGACTTAGAGTCCGGTTAGACACGCAGCTGGCTAACGCCCAAGGGAAGGTTCTAAGCGACGACTTCCCAGGTCCGAGACACGTGCCAAAAGACCTCCGGCCGTCAGCTTCCGGCCTCCTCCAGGAATTCGATGCGCTCTCAGTTCCAACACGAGAGAAACTAGAAGCAAAAAACGGTGTCTTTTTCCCGGTCTACCACGACGGCAAGTACGCGGACAAGGATCCAAGCGACGAAAACAACCCCTGGCGCGACCAGTGGAACAAGACCCAACCGTGGGTTCCCCTCTACATAGAGTGGGAAGGGCAATACACGTATATCCCCAAGGGAAAATAGGATATAGTTGAGCAGCCAACCGAGCACCAGTCATTATGCGGCGGGAGGACGCAGTACGGTCTCGTAGCAGACGTCACAAAGGGTTAAAGTGGCCCAAAGGCGGATATACGCCTTGTCTCGGGCCGCAGTCTCATCCTACCGCAGCCCAGCTTCACACTGGAGGCACATATCGACCGCATTTTGGACACGATTTCAAAGGAGGAGCTCAAAAAGTATCTATCTGAAGAGCGGTAGGCCCTACTGAAGGAGAATCTCACAAAATTCGCTTTCCTGTCGGCGCCCCTTCAGGGGCTAACGGATCACCTCCTCACTCTAGCCAACGGCAACCACGTCAAGCCGCTAATCCGGGTACCGGGCCAAAAGCCGGTGCCGCTTGCCGACGCGCAAAAGGCGGCCCAAGAGATCGAGATTGACATTGACGACCTGGGTCTAATCGATGGTGCCTCAGATCCAACGCTATACGGGCCTTACATAACCCTCCTCGGGAAGCAACAGAGCGGTTTCAAGCCAACGACACACGGTCAGTTCCGCTTTACCAAGCTCAACACTATGGACAAGTTTGGTCAGGCCATCTCGGTCATCGACCCGGTCCCGGCAGATAGCGGACACGCTCTGCTGTATCCCTGTATCAGCGAGTTCTTCGCGCCGCAGCCTCTTCTGGCCGACGGATTGCCTAACATCGTGGACCGTTCGCGGTCTAGCAAAAAGGGGAGTGCGAGTTCCTGCAGCTGCCGATGGGCATCAACCAGCCAGCACGTCTCAACGCCGCTTTCCTGTCTTCTTCGCACAGTGATCGCGACAACTGCGAAGCCTACTGGCGTCCGGCCGCTGACTGGGAGGAGGAGAGCCCCGTCTGGGGCTGGGTCATAGTCAACTACGTCGACCGCAGCCTGTAGCTGTTCCTGCCGGACGGGAGCTTCTACAGCGAAGTTCGCGTGACCGAAGGTTCTTCTTCTTCTTCCAACTCAGTCAAATGGCGGCCCTTTCCGCCGCCCCAGCCGCCGCGCAAGGGCACAAGGTACATGGACCAGCTCCTTCAGCAGCTTGTCTCAAAAGACCAGCAGTACCTGCTGGAGTTCATCGGCATGATCGACGAGGCGATGAAGAGTCTCACGACTCCCCCCTCAGCCTACGGCCGGTTCCTCAATGCTCTGACAGGCCGCCCGCTAGCGCTCGTCAACATGGGCTGGTCCCTCGAGCTGGCCGAGAAGCCGAAAACCAACCAGTCCACGCTAGACAGCTAGCGCAACCTCGTGCAACCGGAGCCGAGCCTTATTCGTACTAAAGACAATACACCCTGTTACAAGTTCCCCCTCAAGCTCGGCAACCGTTCGCGGATGACTGATGGTTTGGTGTGCTATTTTTCGGCGCGGTCCGGTTTGCCGGAGGATGCAGTCACCACCTTAACATCGACGAGGGCGACTATGCTGTGCACCTGCTCGTTGCACCTCAGACGAACAACAATGTCACTACGTATAATATCGACAAAGCAGTGCTGATCGACGGCGGCCGCAGCTAAGGCGCCGACTACATCAAGAGTTTCGTTAATTTCTGTCGAACACCTCGATACAGTAGAACCTTCCACTTCTTCAACAGCGTCGTCGTCACGTATTGGGACAGGAACCACAAGGGCGGCGTCGAGAAGTACTTTCAAAATGAGCTACAGACGGTGCTCAAGGCGGCTATCAGACAACATCAGATCAACACCCAGCTGGGGCTGAAGAATATGATCGCCGATAGCACTATTACACCGACCTCCGTGAGGATGAAGAGCACGAGGTAGTACGTCCTCTACTGGGACATTGAGGCGCGGGTCGTTGTGACGATACGCTGTGGGAATAAGATCATACTATTCTTAGAATCAACAACTAAAGAGCTAAAAGGGTCGAAGGGCCTTAAGGGCTTATATACACGTAGTGGTCACATGAGTCACGTGCTTAAGACACATGCACGCTAGGCATGCTCAAGCTCTGCCTCACTACTAGAGGTGATATCCTGAAATATCAGGCGACCAGGTTAGTGTGACGTGTGGGGATCACTGATACAGGGAGCTTATAATGTCACACTCCAGGCTCCGGAACCGACAGTTGAGTTGTTTCGCGAGTAATTGCTCGACATGCTGGAGACTTCACTTGGCTCTATATCTAGACTAATTATGTCAGCTTTGTGTTTTCATCTTAGCCACAACGCTCTAGATTAACAATACAAATACCCTCTTACTCGGCCTTCCATATAGCCAAAGTTGAGCAGGATGACAAGGTAACTGGATGATCAAGCCCCAAAACACGTTTCCGTGATTGTATACATTCCTTCATAAGGGTTATAGCTTGAGCTGCTCTGTTAGTATCTTTCCACGTAAATGCCAGATTGGCCATGCTAGTGAGTGTATCTGGATGGTCCACTCCGAGTTTCTTCTTGCTTGTCTCTATCACTTGTATGTCTAGCTCTTCAGCTTCATCTTACCGCCCTTGATTCCTGTACGTCGATGCGAGATTGGCTATGCTGGTGAGTGTAGAAGGATGGTCCACTCCGAGTTTCTTCTTGCGAGTCTCCATCACTTGTACGTCTAGCTCTTCAGCTGCATCCCACCGCCTTTGATTCCTGTACGTCGATGCGAGATCGGCTATGCTGGTAAGTGTAGAAGGATGGTCCACTCCGAGTTTCTTCTTGCGAGTCTCCATCACTTGCACAAATAGCTCTTCAGCTGTATTCTACCGCCCTTGATTCCTGTACGTCGATGCGAGATCGTTCATGCTGGTGAGTGTATCTGGATAGTCCACTCCGAGTTTCTTCTTGCTTGTCTCTATCACTTGCACCTCTAGCTCTTCAGCTGTATCCTACCGCCCTTGATACAAAAACGTCAATGTGAGATTGGCTATGCTAGTGAGTGTAGAAGGATAGTCCACTCCGAGTTTCTTCTTGCTCGTCTCCATCATTTGCACGTCTAGCTCTTCAGCTTCATCCCACTGCCCTTGATTCCTGTACGTCGATGCGAGATTGGCTATGCTGGTGAGTGTATCTGGATAGTCCACTCCGAGTTTCTTCTTGCGAGTCTCTATTACTTGCACTTCTAGCTCTTCAGCTATATCCTACCGCCCTTGATTCTTGTACGTCGATACGAGATTGGCTATACTGGTGAGTGTATAAGAATGGTCTACTCCGAGTTTCTTTTTGCGAATCTCCATTATTTGCACAAATAGCTTTTTAGCTGCATCCCAGTTGCCTCTAAGGTTATACACTGAGTCTACTATTTCTATACTATCCAGTGTATTATTATATTCTCGATCGAGAATCCTCTTTCTAACTCTTATTGCCCGAACCGATATCTCTTCCGCCTCTTTACCTTTACTTATCTTCTCTATATACTATACTGCCTTGTATAGTATTGAAGCCCAGTCTCTTAATATATCTTGTTCCTCCGGCTGTTGGGCTAGTGCTGATTGCGTATATAGGAAAAGTATCTGGCACTTTACCCAATTCTCGTAATCTCCTATTGGAAGCTCTATATCAAGATTCTTGATAAACTACTGTTTCCATCTTTCTTACTGTTTGTAAGCTTCAAGCTATTTTCGAGTAGCTAGTTGCACTAATCTATGTATTTCGAAGGTTGTACTGTCCGTATTAATGGAGATGAATGAATAATTTCGTAAAGCTAAGACATTGTCTTCAAATTCATTACTTACGCTAGACTGCGATTTATTATCTTCATCGTCATCATTATAACTAGTAGTGATATTAGTATAATTATCATTATCGCTCTCTTCCTAGTCTTGTTACGAGTTTCTCTGCTCCTCTCGACTTCGAAGTAGAGCCTCAGGGATTCCTTGCCGGTCAAAAAAGCTTATAAGTGATAATAAGTTAGTAGCTAATAGTCTTATCTCACGAATATAGTCGAATAATATTTGCTATATAATAATAATAGAGTTCTTCGCCTTCCAATCTCGACGGAGCTGTTCGCCTTCGTAGTTAAGGAGACTTGTTCTCTTACGATCGCTTTTCCGAAAGTCTTGAAGGTAATCTTGTACAGAATAGCGTGGTACTCTTTGCAATATATATACGGCTGCCTGAACGATAGTAAGCGGTATAAACTCGAGCGCTGCAGCAAGCTCGGCAGTAACATCGCTATCATTATACTTTCCAAGTTTATTCTCAAAGAGTATCAGCGTATCTACCTTGCTTATCGGTTCAACTTCAATGATGTTATACTGTTCAACCAGCTTTAGCGCGGCGCTTCTGTTTCGTGTTGTTATGAGAATCGATCCATTCGGTGGAAGATATACTTTGAGCGGTCGTAAGTTCCGACTGTCAATATTATTCGTTTGCCCATCTGTACCGGTACTTTGAGTCTGGACGAGGAAGCCAGCATCATCCATATTATCAAGTATAAGAACCCACTTTCCCTTTATATCATTGCGCAGCCAGTCGTGCACAAGCTGGAATATATTAGCCTGTAAATTCTGCCGGCCAGGGACCTTAACGCAGTTTGCAATATCTCGAAAACTCTGCTCAAATCGGGCAGCATTGCTTACGTGGACCCAAAAAACCTACGTTTCCGGTGATCGGTCTCGGGTTCGGTACGTATATTCGATAGCGAGTTGCGACTTGCTTCGCAGCAGTTAGCTAACTGTAAAATAAAAGTATTCGCGCTTACCCGACGCCGCCTAGGCCTACGAGCGCAGTCCGAGACCTTGAGACAGTGCATTTCTGGTAAATCTGATCAAGTAATGTCCCTCGCTCAACAAAGTCTGTATCGCGGCTGAAGGGTATAACGATCGACGGGTTCGGTGGGGTTTCTGATCGCTCTAGAGTAGAGCCTTCGTTAGCGTCGGTAAGGCTTACAGTAGACCCTTTGCAGCTCACCAGGAGGGGCATGGTGATGAAACTCAGCATTGACCGAACCGTTGAATGTTCCGCCTTGGAGGCCATGATTGGCGTCACCAGAAAATATCGTCGATGCCATTGCAGTAGAGTGGTTTTGCGACGAGGTGTTCATAGCTGTTGAGCGTATCGATGTAGTTTGCCATCCAATTCAGCCGCAAAGGCTTTCGGTTAGAAGAATCCACCGTTGGCCCCTGCGCCTTCTTTCAGCCACCAGAACCCTGGACAGATTATAAGCAAGTTGTAAATCATTACAAGATAAGGTATATTCGCAACTTTCAGATCATACTAAAGATAACACTTATTTTATAACCTTCAGTTAGTTTCTCGATGAGGCACTAGCGATACACGAATAATGTTTATATTGCGATTCCTAGCAAATCTCCTCGCCTTTACCATCAGTCGGTATAGGAAATATTTACAGAATATAATCAAGCTTTCCTCTTTTCCGTCTTCGATCACGACAGGCATAATACCACTCCATTGTGATTCGTAACATCAGGAGGAAAAACAACACGATTGCGATCCCACAGAGTAGAGTTGCTGCTACAATGCTAGTGAACCGACTTATTTCCCGAATGCTTCGCCACGGAGCGCTACCAAGGGACTCTACAGCCATTTCCAATTGCAAAGCATTCAAGATGATTGATATGATTCCAAGAACGAATAGAATAGGAGCATAGAAACGTGCAAAGTATGCACCGTATTGGCCGTGAATCTTATGAAAGGTACTTTTTCCAAGAATAATTTTAATATAAAAATTCAATCTCGAAAGGCGGATCTCCCCAAAGGCATAACGCCCTGTAACATCAATATCCTCAATACTCCAAAGATCAGAAGCAAATCTGGAGAAAGATTCCCATGTTGTTCCTTCAGGTAAAAGATTTTTCTCCATAGCAATACGAAAATCGGATTCGTAACGTATAAGATATCGATATGTCCGTAGAAACCCGAGTGCTGAGCGTCTGATAATTTCTTTCTCTAAGCCCAGCGTCGAAGTTGGCGATATGAGATAAATGTTCCAGAAGTCAAACGATAATAGATATTTGGGTAAAGGCTTGATAAATATCCTATCGTAATACCAAACTAAATGAAGTTCAGGATTCTCCGAAATAACAATGTTGCGTAGTTTGACGAATTGATGATGCAGAGGCCCAATATGTGCGCTCGATTGTGTCGACATCCACCATAAACGAGGGGACATTTTTTCTAGTATTGGTGTGCAGAGATCTTTGGATATAAAGGTTGCTAACTTTATTGTATCTTGAAGCGAAATCTGCGGATAACCAGGTAGTTGTTGAGCTTGATCGGGATTATGCAATCTATCAAACAATTCGTGTCCTTTCTCGAATGGGTATTTTGGAGAGATTGAAGTCATAGTGATCGTAACCTTGCTAGCCATCTTGCTCAGCGCGATGTTCAAATATAGGAAAATATAGAAGAAAATATCACGAATACTTATATGGCTAGGCAGAGTTGAACATGTCAGACTCATATGAATATGGCCAATCGTATAGTCACTGGTTGCCTTGTACCGCAGTCGTGTTATTTTGCTGTCTGCCTCTTCACCTCTATCGGCATCAGGTGAAGTGCCTAATGAAAGTGTGTGTCAGCCTGCATGGTGGCTGTTACAAGAACGTTCTTAGACAGCATATCGAGCACAGCCTTTCACCACAGCTGCGAGAGCTTCTTGACCAGATAAAAGTCGACTCTGCCCCAGAGACACACGATATTCTTCTTGGTCATACATCGCAATCCACTCCTCCTGTCATCTTTTGCGAACTACGTACACCATAAATCTAGCCCGAAAACGCACAAGGCGAAGTAAATGAAAATGGAAACCCTGAAAATGCCAAGGCAGATTGATCCAAGTGATCTCGGAATCCGTATACTTGTTGATTGCGAAAGACCTATTGTTGAGTATGTATTTCTATTCTACCTTGATTTTCGTGTTAACGATATAAAGCATTGTAGCTGTTCACGGACTTGGGGCTACACCATCAACGACCTGGACGAAAGCCCCGAAGCTACAGGGACAGGAACAGTATGTCGATGCAGGGCTGAGTACCACAGCCCCTCTAATCCAGACGAATAGGTTCGAGGACCGTATCAATTGGCTGAGCAATCCAACAATGCTCCCAAAAAATGTCCCAAATGCGCGAATCATGACCTTCAATTATGACAGCAACTGGTACGGTGATGATGCTATCAAAGTTCGTCTTGACCATGTTGCGAATGATTTGAGACGGAAGGTTTTGCGACAACGAAAGGTAAATAAAGTGCATCTAACTTTAATTATCATAGGTTAATAATTCTAGGATTGTTCTTTACGGCCGTTAATGTTTATTGGACATTGTTTTGGTGGCCTTGTTATCGAAAAGGTATTTTACTTTGTAACCTACAAACTTCTTGTCACTAACTCTAGGTAAAGGCTATGATTCAACCTCAAATGTCGAAAATACTCGATGTCACAATAGGAGTCGTGCTACTTGGAACACCACATCGAGGTACCGATAATGTTACCTCGGGCGAACTTCTACAAAGAATTATCCGTGCTGGCACTGCGGGGGAATCAGCCTCGGTAACTGTACTACAAGCTGACAACGAGATGGTACTGGATGTAGTACATAGCTTTTCCACGATAACTCGTAAAAAGAATATTCCGGTACATTGTTTTTTTGAGCAAAAAAGCTCGAAAGTATCCAAAATGTTTGGAGATGATTACAAGGATTTCATTGTTGATGAAAAGTCAGCTATCTTAGATGGTTGTGAAAGTTATGGCTTGCCGCTTGATCACTACCAGCTTAATAAATTCTCTGATCCTGAGGATGGAAATTGGAGAGAGCTTTCTGAAGTAATCACCGATCTTTGCGATGATACATTGACTTATCCAAGTCAAGTTACTAGTACTAAGGATGATCAGAACAATTTGGGGACTGAGGCAGCAAGGACCCAGAGTCTCACACCAGGTAGTGTGGTCTTCTCTGGCAGTAACAATTCTGGTTTACAAGTAGGAAATAGTTCTGGTTCGATAAATTGGGGAAAATAAATAGCTACTTTGTATTGGATAGAAGCTAGAAGATTCAACTTATATGTTGAAGTCCTTTTTAATATACAGTCTTTTCAATATCTCTGGTTATATCCTTCCTTTGCAACTAATACAAATCAAGTAAGAATTATACTGAATTTTTATTGGCGACTATATTTAACTCTCATTAGGCTGTAGCTAAGAACATCATTTATCTCCTTCAGAAATCTTTGCTGAAGTTAAACTCTTCCAAGAAGAAAGACAATATCATTTATCACAAGCTCACAAATACATCTGAGCTAATGGCTCACCAAATCCACTTATCGGGAAACAATAACCAAGGTATGCAAGTTGGTTATAGTTCTGGAACAATAGAATTTCACCACCATGCTCTACCTGGTACGGTCTGCCTTTTCCCCTTTATATAACAATCACTTTCGGTTTAACATAATCAATCACTAATTCTTCTATTAATCTATAGCACCACTTCCTCCAAATTACAAGCTTGGTCTGAGCCTTAACGGCGCCCCACTGATCGACGATGATATCTTTATCGGACGGCAGATAGAATTGATCCAACTAAGTAAATGGCTTTCACCAGATTCTCAAAGACAGAATATCGTGGCAATCTATGGTCTCGGGGGAATTGGCAAGACACAACTCAGCCTTCATTTTGCCAAACAACATCAAGCTAGATATTCATCAATTATCTGGTTGAATGCCAAGAACGAAAATACTCTTAAGGCGGGAATCGTCGAGCTATGGTTACGAATTTCAAATGAACGAGAAAGTGGATCTGTTACAAATCAGCTAGATGAAGACCTGGCAATTCGGAATATCAGACAGTGGCTTTCTAAATCTGAGAATCATAACTGGCTAGTGATTTATGATAATTACGATGATCCTCCACTTCCCGGAAACAAAAGCTCTACTGGATATGATATTCGGCAATTCTTTCCCTTCCAAGCACAAGGATCGATATTAATCACAACACGATCAAATCGAATCAATTTTGGTAAACGATTACCACTTGGCAAGTTTCAAGATCTTCATCA
Organism: Clarireedia homoeocarpa; assembly: GCA_001465935.1. Classification (NCBI taxonomy): domain Eukaryota; kingdom Fungi; phylum Ascomycota; class Leotiomycetes; order Helotiales; family Rutstroemiaceae; genus Clarireedia; species Clarireedia homoeocarpa. The sequence goes on from LNKV01000104.1 coordinate 19,944, forward strand.
GAGCCTAGCTATTTTGGCGAATTATTCGGGCAAAGATACTAGTGAAGGTAAGAAAGTATTGAGTACAATAGTTAAAATTAACTAACTGATGAATCTGCTGTGGATAGATCATGAAGCGCAAAGTCTTGCGGTTCGTCTCGACGGACTACCACTCGCATTAGCTACAGCTGGAGCATACATCAGCCAAACAGCAGATAGTTTTGGATACTATTTGCAGACGTACGAAGAAAGCTGGGGTGAATTAGCTCAGTATTGTGATGAATCTCAAGACTATGAAGACAGGACTCTCTATTCGACTTGGAATCTATCCTTCAAACAAATCGAGGCCCAAGATCCAGAAGCGGCGCAGATACTACGGCTTATAGCATATTTCAGCAATACAGATCTGTGGTATGAGCTTTTCCAGAAGGCAGCCAAGTCTGGGCCTGAGTGGCTATCGAACGTGGTGAAGAGCAAACTCAGATTCAATAAGGCGATGAGCAAGCTACATGAGTATTCACTAGTTGAAGCTGAAACACAACAAGGACCGTATAGCCTTCACAAATGTGTTCATGATTGGACTCTTGAGCATTTAAATCACAAATTTGATGCTGATCTTTGTTATATGGCTATATCTGCTATCGCTGAAAATGTAATAGGGAGCGATAAAGCAGATTTCTGGATAGGAAATCGTCGTCTGGAACAGCATATACATCGATTGGACCATAAACGATTGAGAAATTCAATTGATTGGAATAGTATTGATGCTGAAGATCTACATAATTTAGGAAGGTTAAATGGAACCATAGGTAGAATAATAGAAGCAGAGGAGATGTACCAGCGAGCGCTCAAAGGAAAGGAGAGAGTATGGGGTCCTGAGCATACCTCAACACTTGAGACAGTTAGCAGTCTCGGCCTTCTTTACGCAGATCAAGGAAGGATGGTCGAGGCTGAAGAGATGTACCAACGAGCGCTCAAAGGAAGGGAGAAAGTATTAGGTCCTGAGAATACCTCAACACTTTATATAGTCAACAACCTAGGTATTCTCTATACAGTTCAAGGGAAGATAGTCGAGGCAGAGAAGATGTACCAGCGAGCGCTCAAAGGTTTCGAAAGAGCATGGGGTCCTGAGCATACCTCAATACTGAATACAGTCAACAATCTAGGTCTTCTTCATCTAAACCAAGGTAAGATAGTCGAGGCAGAGAAGATGTTCCAGCGAGCACTCAAAGGAAGGGAGAAAGCATTGGGTCCTGAACATCCCTCAACACTCAATACAGTCAACAATCTAGGTATTCTCTATAGGGATCAAGGGAAGATAGTCGAGGCAGAGGAGATGTTCCAGCGAGCACTGAAAGGAAAAGAGAAAGTATGGGGCCCTGAACATATCTCGACATTTAATACAGTCAACAATCTAGGTATTCTCTACGCGGATCAAGGAAGGATAGTCGAGGCAGAGGAGATGTACCAGCGAGCGCTCAAAGGAAAGGAGAAAGTATGGGGTCCTGAGCATACCTCAACACTTGAGACAGTTAGCAGTCTCGGCCTTCTTTACGCAGATCAAGGAAGGATAGTCGAGGCAGAGAAGATGTTCCAGCGAGCACTCAAAGGAAGGGAGAAAGTATTGGGTCCTGAACATCCCTCAACACTCAATACAGCCAACAATCTAGATATTCTCTATACAGATCAAGGGAAGATGGTCGAAACAGAGAAGATGTACCAGCGAGCGCTCAAAGGTTTCGAGAGAGTATGGGGTCCTGAGCACGAACAGACACTTGAAGTTGTCCAAATGCTAGATAACTTGTATAAAAAGCAACGCAAGGGTATTGAAATCAAGGTCGAAAAGATATTTCAACGAATTTTTAAACGGAAATAGGAGATATAGAATCGAATACTAATCAGTTTTTTATTACGCAATCTAGGAATTATCAAAGAGCATCTGATGATCAGGGTGAGTATAATATCGAAGTTGGTTTAGAGTTGGAAGAATACTAACATGATTGTACAGAATAATAAGTATTTTAAGAAATGTTATAAGAATCTATATAAAGGTTGCCAATCGGTGGTGGGTAGAATGAGTTTTTGTATGATATCAATAGATAATGAAAGACGGCAACCTGTAGCGCTGCAGAGAAGGTCTGTAACAATGCATTGATGGCGTCAGCCCAGTTTGTGTAGATGAATCACGCTCAGAGTTCCTCGTGTGGGCGTTGGCCGTGATGGAAATTTTTAGTACAATCACTTCTTCAGTTTCGTTGAGTATTGTACTTGGATTGCCCCCAAAGTCCGATGTGGAAGAGCGTGGTGAATCTCCTCCCAAGTGCAACTGTGCTTTTTCATCCTAAGTATTGTCTTATTCTCGTTTGATGTCCATCTAATACGACTTCATTTGGTTCGCAATATTGCTGGCTGTGGTGCTTTGGGTTGTATAACAACGTTGCAATTGCTGGAAGTCTTTGTTTTCAACATGGAAGGTATAACGACACTGCAAGTGTTTGAAGTCCTGGTATTTAGCATAAAAGGTACAACAGCCTTGCGAGGGGTTGAATTTTTTACAGGTATTGTTTTATTAGCACTATTGGTTAATGCTTCAGAAAGGACAGGAGGATGAAGATGTTCCGGAATATGTTGCATCTGAAATTCGAGATTGTATATTGTATCGTTCCCGATCCTAGTACGTTTTAGAAACCCTTGGAAAGGCCATTCTTGATATTCTGCAAATGATGCTGGTTCTCCTATACATGAAGGAGTTCGGGAGGTTGGTGAAGGACAATGATAATTATTGCTGATAGGTGTTGGCTGATGTTCGCAATCGCTCTCAGACTGTTCCTCATCTAGCTCAGCTTGTGCAGTTGAGAGCAGGGTAATATTGTGACGGGGTCTGAGGCGACGTTTTGGGCTATGCTTGTGGGGTAACGTTAATGTATTGTTAGTGCATATTGAGGGATATTTTCGCCGTTTTGCAGGTCGTGAGTCTTCGTTGTCCTCGTCATTTGTGGTGGAGGCGCTGTGCTCAGAATGACGGGTTTCGTTGATCTCCTCCCGGTATCTTTGCACATGTTCCCACTCGCCTCGTAGGATACAGCCTCAACACAGCCTTCTGCGACAAATTTTTCGGGGCATAAAATCTGCTCTTATCCTCAGATATACCAGTTTCTTTGTAGTTGCTTATCGTATTACATCTCGTACTATATTTTGCTAGTTACATATCCTTAACCAAAGGCGACCAAGTACAAGAAAAAGCGAAAAAATGGAAACTTTGAAGATACCTAGGCAGATTGATTCTCGGGATTTGGGACTTTATGTATCATTGTGCCTTGCTCTTTAAATATTGACCATTACATAGTATAGTGGCTGTTCATGGACTTGGGGCTACACCATCGACGACCTGGACCAAAGCAGTCAAGCAACAGGAACGCACAGAGCCGAAGAATATCAATTGATACAGCAATTTAATGATGCTCTTACTCACGACCGGGACCAAAGCACCTGTTCAGGAGGAGAAGCGTATTAATTGGCTCAGCGATTCAACGATGCTTCCAGTACTTGTTACGAATACGCGAATAATGACCTTTAATTATAATAGCAACTAGTATAGCGATAATACTATTAAACTATATCTTGTTTATATCATGAATGATTTGAGTTGTGAGCTTGAGCGACAACAAAGGGTAAGATTCGATAAGTGTACCCGACACTGAACCTGTTTTAGTAAAGGTTACTATTAATAGTTTTCAAGATTGCCCTTTATAGCCACTAATTTTCATTGGTTATTGTTTTAGTAGTCTAGTTATTAAAAAGGTATTTGATTTTATATATAAGTTCTAAACTTTATAATACTTGTTACTGATTCTAGAAATTTAAAGCTTTAGTTAAACTATAAATATCGAAAATACTTAATACTATAATTAAAGTTATATTACTTAGAACTCTATATAATAAGACTAATAAAATTACCTCGAATAAACTTTTGATAAAGATTATCTAAGTTAATATTATAAGAGAATCTACTTTATTAACTATATTAAAAATTAATAATAAGATAATATTAGATATAATTAAAGATTTTATAATTATAATTTATAAAAATAGTATTATAGTATATTGTTATTTTAAATAGAAAAGTTTAAAAGTATTTAAAATATTCAATAATAATTATAAAGTATATATAGAATACTATTAATATTAAATAAATATATTAATTTTATTATTAATAGGATTTTATTATTAATAAAGATTTAATAAATTTAGATAATTATAAAAACTATAATTAATTACTTAATTATTATAAGTTTAATAAATTTTCTAATTTTAAAAATAATAATTAAAGAAAGTTTTTTAAGATAATTATTAATTTTTATATTAATATTTATTAAAGTATTAAAATATATAAAGATAATTAAAGTAACTTAAAGTTTAAAATAATAAAACTATAAAATCTTATTTTATTAAATAGAAATATTATTTTTTCTAATAATAATAATTCTAAATTGATAATTTAGAGAAAATAAATAATTATTTATATTTAATATTTTAATATAAACTAATAAATTATAATTTATATTTTTAAAATTATTTTTAATATAAATTTTAAATTTTATTTAATTATATTACTTTCTTATAATTAATAACTTTAATTAATAATAATTAGATTAAATTATTTAGAATTATTATATTTTACTTTATATATTTATATTTAATAAGAATTTATAAAATTATAATTAAAGATATTATTTAATAAATTATTATTTTATCTTTTTAAAAATCTTTAATAAATAAAAATATAAATTATTATTATTATATTAAATTAAATTAGAAATATTAATAATAAATTATTACTTTTTATTTAATATATCTTTTAATATTTTCTTAGATCTTTTATATAATTTATAAGAAACTAATATTTTCTAAATTTAAAAACTTTATTAAATTATTTATTAATTATAAAAAATATATTATTTAATTTATATAATAATTAATATAAACTTATTTATCTTTTTAATATTTAAATTAATTTTTTATAAAAAATATATAAATAAATTAATAAATAAAATAAATAAAATATTTTTTAATTAACAATTTAATTAATATAAGAAAGTTAATAATTATATATATTATTATTTATATATATTTTAATTAGAATTATTTTAAAATTAGTTTTTTTTTTCTAAAAATAATAAAGATATTAATTATATTAATAAATTCTTTATAAATCTTATTATATAATTTATATATAATATACTATCTTTTTAATATTATATTAATAATATTATTATAAAATAAAATAATATTATAAATTAATTCTTTTATAAATAATAATATTAATTTATTTTTTATTTATTATTAAGATTAAATAAAATTATATCTTTATTTTTATATATATTTATTATAGATACTTTTAATAAATATAATAATAAAAATAATATTTAAATAATTTTATAACTTTTAATTATAATTCGAAAATTAAAAATAATATAATTTCGAGTTTTTTTAATTAGTAAACTTAAAATTCTAATTTGATATAATATATATTAGATATTATAAACTAAATATTATAACTTTATATTTTATAATATATTATTATTAATTATTAATTATAATATATATATTTTTCTAAAATATAAACTAAATAAAATTAAATAAAAATAAACTATTAAAAATAAATAATTAAATAAATAAATTCTTAAAATATTAATAATTTTTTTATTTAAATTATAATAATTTATTAATTTATTTATAAAAAGAAAATATTTATATATAAATAACTAAATATAATTTTAAAAAGTAATAATAATATTATTATACTTTTAAAGAAATATCTTAATAAAATATATATTATTATCTTTAAAAATTTTATCTCCTCGAATTATAATAATAAAGAAAAAAAAGAATTTTATAAAATACTAAAATTTATATTTAAAAATATAATAATTATATTTTTACTTGTTTTTATTTTCTTATTAAATAATTTATTAAATCTTTTAAAAAAAGATATTAATTAAATAATAAAAAATTTTTATTTAATTTTAAATATCTTAAAAAATTAAAATTATTTAATTTATTTATATTATTTTTTATTTTATAACTTTCTTTTTAATAAAGATTAATATATAAATTCGAATTTTTAAATAAATAAAAAATAAATATATTAAATTTTAATTATTAATTATATATAATTTATATTTATTTTTTGAAATAAGATATTTATAATTAATATAAAGATTTAAATAAAAAATTATCTTCTTTTAAAAATTAGATATATATATATATCTATTAAATTTAATATTTTTAAAAAGATAGAATTTAATTTTAAGATAATAATTAAATTTATTAGTTTTTTTAAATATATTTTCTTTATTAATTTAAAATTTTTAATAAAATTAAAAAGTTTTTAAAAAATATTATTATAATAAGTTTTTTAAAATCTTATATTTTAATAAATTATATTATTTTTTTAAAAATTTAATTAATAAATATTATAAATTATTAAATAATCTAAATTTTATATTTTTATTTATAATATAAAACGATTTATTTTTTATAATTAAATAAGAATTAAATATACTTTTTTTAATTATATTATTTAATTTTTATTTTTATTTTAAAGAAAAATATTATTTAAAAAATATTTTAATAATATATTTTTAATTAGATTTATAAAATATTAAAAATAAAATTAAATTGAAATTTTATTTTATAAATATTTAAGAGATATATAAATTAGATTATATTAATTATTTTTTCTTTAAATAATAAAATAATTTAATTTTAAAATATAATAATAAATAAATTATAATATATTTTTAAAAGATATATAAATTAGATTATATTAATTATTTTTTCTTTAGATAATAAAATAATTTAATTTTAAAATATAATAATAAATAAATTATAATATATATTTAAAAAATATATAAATTAGATTATATTAATTACTTTTTCTTTAAATAATAAAATAGTTATATTAAATTCTAATAATAAAATAATTTAGTTTTAAAATATAATAATAAATAAATTATAATATATATTCGAGAAATATATAAGTTAGATTATATTAATTATCTTTTCTTTAAATAATAAGAGAATTATATTAAGTTTTTATAATAAAATAATCTAGTTTTAAAATATAATAATAAATAAATTATAATAAATATTTAAAAGATATATAAATTTAATTATATTAATTATCTTTTTTTTTAAATAATAAGATAATTATATTAAACTTTATTAATAAAATAATCTAATTTTAAAATATAATAATAAATAAAATATAATAAATATTTAAAAGATATATAATTTAGATTATATTAATTATTTTTTCTTTTAATAATAAAATAGTTATATTAAACTTTATTAATAAAATAATTTAATTTTAAAATATAATAATAAATAAATTATAATAAATATTTAGAATATTTATAAAAACTTTAATATATTTAATTTTTAATTATTTATTATATTTATTTAATAATATTTTCTTTTTAAAACTTAGATTTAAGAATTTTATATTATTTAAATAAAAAAGAATTTTAATATATATATTAAATATAATAATTCTAATCGAATTATTATAATATTATATAAAAATTAACTTTTTTAAAAATAAATTAGATATTAAATATATAATCTCTTTTTATATATAAACTTTTAAATTTTTATAATCTTTTTAATTTTATAATTAATAATTTTAAAATTATTTAATATTTTAATTAATAGTTTTATTATATTATTAATAATTTAATTTAATTTTTTAATTATATTAATAATTATCTAAATAATATTAATATTTAATCTTTTTTTACTTTTAAATTTCTTTAAGATTCTTTAAATAATAAAAATAGATTTATTTTAATATTATCGATATATAATATTATCTTTTAAATTTTAATAATATATATATTTTATTTTAATATATTAAATATCTTTTTAACTTTAAAATAAAAATTAATTAAATTATTCTATATTAATTAAATAAATAAACTTGTTTTCTTATAATATTATAAAAAATATTATAATCTTTAATATTTAATTTAATATTTAAGATATTTCTAAGATTAATTAAATAATATATTAAATAAAAAATAAATTTATTTTAAATTCTTATTAATATTCCCCCCTTTTACTATAATTTATTATTATTTAATAAAGTTATTTAATATTTAAGTTTCTTTTATTTTAATTTATTTAAAATATAAATATTAGTAATTAAACTAATTATCGATATTAAAATAAAAATAAAAGAAAAACTATTTAAAAGATATTTTAATTATATTATTTATTAATTTAATAATTATATTAATAGTAATTTAAAATATTAAATATATTATATTAATAGATTAAATAAAAAAATAATTATTATTTTAATTAATAATTAAATATAATTTATCTAATACTTTTTAATTATTATTTTTATATTAATTATATAATTTATAATTATCTACTTTTTTATATTAATATAATATTATTTTAGTTATATTAAATTATAAATTATTTAAGATTTTATATTTAATTAATAAATTTTTTAATAGAA
>LNKV01000105.1:306-13191 GCA_001465935.1 Clarireedia homoeocarpa
TTATTTTAATTAAATATTTAAGATATAAATTATATAAATTTAAATTTAAATTTAATATATAACTTCTAATTAATAATTATATTTTAATTAAATAATTAATAATAAGAAATAATATTAAAAAGAAATTATTTAATATAAATATATATAAAAGTTTAAAATATATATAATAAAGTTATTTATTAATAAAAAGATATATTTATTTTATTTATATATATTAATATTAAATTATAATAAATATTTTTTTATAATTTTATAATTTATCTAAATCTTTATATTTAATTAATATATTATATTTAATTAATTTAAATTATAAATATTTTTAATTTTAAAATAATTTAAATATTTTATATTTTTAATAAATTATAAAAAAAGTTTATTAAAACTATTTATATATATTATAAAATAAATAAATAAATATACTTTCTTTTTTTTATATTAATATATTTAATTATAAAAAGATTATAATTAGATTTTATTTTTTAATAATAGTTTATTTTATTATAATTATATATATTCTTTAATTTATATTTAATAATAATATTATAAATCTATTTTATTATCTTTTTAATTTTTTTTACAAATTTTATATTTTCTATTTTTTTATATTAATATTATTCTTTTAAATTTAATTTTTTTTAAAATTATTAAATTATTTATTAAATTATATTTTATTTTTTTTAAATAATAATAATAAATCTTTATATTTAAATAATTTTTATTATAATTTTATTATTTTAAATCAAAGTAGATTATTATTTATAATATTTATATTAAAATATTAATTATATAAAATCTATTATTTAAATAAAATAATTTTAAAAATAAAATAATTTTTATTTTAATTTTTATATAAAGATAATTAGAAAGAAATAAATTTTATAATATTTAATCCATTATTTTTTTATTTAATATATTCTTTATTATTAATCTTTTAAATTTAATATTATATTAAATATTATTTAATACTTTTAATATACTAATTATAAGAAAGTTTTTTATTTATTTTACTTTTAATTATATTAAAATTTTAAGAAAATATTTTTAAAAGTTATTAAAATCTATTAAAAAAGGATTTTAATATAATTATATTAAAATTAAAAGATTAGAGATTTTAATTTATAATAATATAAATTTTATTATAAAGTTGTTTAATATAATTAAAATTAATTATACTATTAATATTTAAAACTTTATTATATATTTATTAAATAATTAGTATAATTAATATATATATAAATTTTATAAACTTTTTATTAATTTAATAAAAATATTTATAATACTTTTTAAAAGCTTTTTATAAATATTTTATTTTTATTATATTAATTATTAAATTTATAATTAGATTACTTTATATTATTTTATATATTATTTATTTATTAGTTATTTATTTAAAATACTTTCTAATTTATAATTATTTATTATAATCGATTTTAAATAATATTTTTTTTAAATTATAATAAATTATATAAATATTTATTATAAAGTAAATATATATTTAAAATAGATTAATTAGATTTTTTATAAAATAATTCTAATAAGAATTTAAAAAGTTTAAATTATTTTAATTATTTAAATAATAATATTATAATTTATTAAAATTAAAAAATATAAAAAATATAATTATTTTATTTTTAAATTAGTTTTTAAACGAAAACTTTAAAATATAAATAATATTTTTATATAATTATATTTTATAAATATAACTAGATATAATATAAATAAATTTATATAAAAATATAACTTTTTATAATTTCGTTATTTTAAACTTTAATATATAAATTAAATAAAATATATTTATTAAATTATATTATAATTAATTTAATATAATATTTTATTAAATATATTATAATTATAAATTAATCTTAAATATAAAAGTTTTATTTAATAATTATAATTATTATTTTATTTTTTATATAATCTTATTATTATAAATATAATCTTTTATATTATTATAAATTTTATTATTTATTTTATTAAACTTAATATATTTACTATTATTTTTAGATTTTATTTATTATTTAATATTAAGTTTATTAATTATTAAATTATAATTATAATCTTATTATATAAAATACTTTATAATTAATTTTTTTTTATATTCTTTATTTTTATACTTCTTAATTATATTTTAATTTTAAGTTTTAAATATATAATTTTAATATTAAAATTTATTTATAATTAAAATAATAAATTATAAAATCGAATTCTTTAAAAGTAATTTAATAAATATATAATTATATATAAATAGATATTTTTTAATATATTCTTTTATTTATTTTTAATTTATATATTTACTTTAATATTAATTTTAAAAATATTATATAATAATATTAAAAGTAATAGCGAATTAATATAATATATAAATAATTATATTAAATTAAAGATTTTATTATAATTAAATAATTTAATAAAAAAATAAATTAAATTATAATAATAATAAATATATAAATAATTCTAATATATAATATTCTAATAAATTTAATATAAATATTTATAATAAATAATAATATAATAAAAAATAATATAAAGATATTTTAATAAAGAATATTTTTAATAAAAAAACTTATTTTTTTTATATAAAAGAATTAAAAGTATATATTCTATATTAACTATAATTTATATTTTAATATATAACTTTATTAAAATAGATCGATATTCGATAATAGAATAAATTATATAAAACTTATATAATAACACTCGCCTAAGTATAAGGATTCGGAATATACTAATTATATAGTTGTCTGACTATTAGTACACAGATAAAAATCTAACTTTAGATCTCGTTCACAGCGTGAACGAGATTGAGCCTTGGACGGACTACACCTTATTTTCACTATACAAAAAAAAACTCGTTTACGCTGTGAACAAGGAAGAATAAGGTTAGAATCTAAAGGTGAAGAGCTTCTTAAGGGAGTGAATAAGTGTTTATATACACATTCCAGATATACCTTTGAGCGGTAACGACTGTAATCCTTATAACTTCCTATTCCTACCCCTGCTCCTTGGGCGTGCTTACACGTAGTGGCGGGAGAAGTTTAACCTGGTCCGTCATAGAGATGAATGAATGTGTAGTCCTGTTGCCACAAGATCATGCCCCGTCTCTACCCACTGTCCATTCCCCAGCCCTCCTAGAAGACTTCCTTGGGCTATTCAGCACCAGGCTGTACGTGCAACGCTATTCATCGTGTTAGGGCCCGAGTTTATAATGCAGGCAATAACGCTATACCTTTAATTCTGCTCCCAGTTGCCGGTGCCAGTGACGGTGGAGGCAGGATTGATGCCGGGAGTGTTGAGCTGGCCCACAATTGTAGGACCGTTATTGATCGTTAAGTTGAAGTCATTGATGCCGATGTGGCCGTCATAATTGCGGGTACTAGTGAGCTCATCGGCGGCGCCGTATGTGAGGGTGGCTTGATTGGAGGTGAACGCCTGCATAGCTGGGGAGACGGTTGCGGTGAAGGTGTTCTGGATGCCGTCGATGACGAACACAGCAGTGACCCTGTTGGCACTATTGCGGGTGAAGGTTCCTGTTACGGAAGGCATATTATATTGGCAATAGAAGGTTTGTGTGTTTTTAATAATGGGGTGGACTTAGTGTAGAGATTGAAGATATGGCTGTCTGCTTAGGGGGGAGGGATAGCCCTCCTATTTATGCTTGAGAAATTCCGGCCTGCATGCAACGACACTAAAATGACACGTCGTTAACTAAGGCATGTGGCCCACGGGTCCTTGAGTCTACTCGACAGGGAGACCTGGACGGTGTAGCTTAGTTCCCAGAAGCAAGCTGAGCCCTGTGACCCATCTGTAATAGTGGGCTTCTAGCGTCCCTGTCCGAGGATCTGTGATCTCCACTGCCATCCGTCCCGTGCATTTTTCAGTGCAGGTCGAGCGGGGATCCCTGCTCCTCTACACCAATCGAGTGGGACTACAGAGTGCAGTACAGAGCAACAGGCTTAGTAGGAGGCAGGACTAGACCAATAGCTTATCTTGTGCTTTGTTGGCTGAACAATAGAATTAATTAATTGATTCACTTTCTAAGACAATTTATAAGCACTTCTAGTTGCGAAACCTGACCTCTATCATTTAACAATTGCCTGCGATGGGAGGTAGGGGGGCGAGACAGTGTGGACAGGTGGAGTCTTTGCATACCGTCATCCGCCAGAACTTAACGGTAATCATAAACTTATTAGTCCCTATCGCGGCGGGCCTCGCGGCCCGTGTTAGCTTCGCCCCCAGTCTACGACTCTTTGCCCCCCTTAAATTGCTCCGAGTTGCCGCCGTGTGTGCCCATCGCCGCAACTATAGCTCATGCAGCCTGCCCATTCTGCCACCCTACTTTTCAGACCCTTACTATATATTCTATTTTAACACTGGCTAATATATACTGTGCTGCCCGATGGGCTAAGCGCTTTTGGTGCTACGTCATGTATCTGGGCGTCCAGAGAGATGGCGGTGATGCAGTGTTACGACTTATTTGGCCTGAGGACTATAAGCTCAGTCGTCAGCTGACGAATAGTAGAACCTTAGACAGGAACCGAATAGTACAAGATAGTATACTATTCAATACTATTAGATAGTATACTGTGACGAGACCACTAATAAAAGTGCTGAATGACCTTAAAATATTAAACTACAGAACTAACTACTAAACAAGAGGGATATCATATACACAACCAAGTAGTATAGACAATAGCCAACGGACCTTAGGCTAATATAAGTGTGACTTATAGATATGCGGAGTAACGACTTATGTATAGTGACGACGTGTCGTTACATTACCCCCTCCTTCAAAAAAGCTCGTCCCGAGCGTCACTAAGATTAAGGAACGTACGACTTAAGTAAGTCAAAAAGAAAGGAAAAAAGGACTACTCCTGCAGCTCATTTCTCAGTCCTGAGAGGTCTTCTCTTACTACTCTTATTATACATTCTTTAACCAAATAGCCTGCTTCACTGTATCGTACACATCTACCTTGTACTCTCAGCTTATTACGTTCAGTAAGCGTACGAGAAGGGGCTCGCTGAGAAGGGTTATTCTATAGTTCGTTCTCGTTAATATAACCTATAAAGGTAATATCTATCAGATCGGCCGGGCGTTGTTGGATCGATGTAGAACGATTTTGCGAAGAGGAATAAGACGGTTAAAAGGATATATTAAATATAGTAGTAGTAGTAGCCAATTGCTGTATAACACGAATATAGTCGTCGTAATTATATAACGTGTAACCTTACTAAACGGGCCACCCCACGATGTTAGCCACTTTTCAATTATTATAAAGTATTATTTAATAATTAAACTATTATAATAGAGTATATAAATTAATTAAAATTTAAAAGATAATACTATATATTAATAATATTAGAATAAGTCTATTTTTACTATTTAAAAAAGAATTAATTTATTAATATTATTTAAAAGATTATTAATATAAGTAAAGAAATAAATTAAATTGTAAATAATATAACGAGACTATTAATAAAGATACTAAATAACCTTAGAATTTATAACTAAACAGCTAAAAAGATTTTAAAGATCTTAAGAGCTTATATAGACCAAGGGGTCACGTGGGTCACGTGTCTAAAGCACGTCTATATTGGTATTCCAAAGGCCTGCCTGTAATATAGGGGGTTCTCACCGGAACCTTCAAGCTTTATCGTGACGATTCCGTCCCAATCGTTATAATATAACTTGATTAACCTATCTAAATCTATAGGAACAGGAGTCCTTTATAGGTATCCTGAGAAGTGATTTAGTAGACTTTTGTAGGCCCAGAATCACGCAATTCTATAACTAATTTAATATAATAAAACATAAGGGTATTCGGATATTAACTTGGGTGAACTTCGGACGATAATCAATTCGGACGCTTACGGCTTTTACACCTAGCACCACCATATTCAGCATTATATCACAGCGGGGTGCTGTAGTGGAGTGAGAGGGACGGAGCGCAAAAGAAAGCCCGGATCTCTCTCGGGTCTACGAGAATCAATGCAATAGCTGCTTCACTTATACCGCCATATGGACTGATTATGCCCTACTACTCTACGCTGCCGAACCGACATGGTCCTCGGCGACGTGGCCATACTGTGACACTATGAAACCAGTGGTTGTTGAGGTGGCCCACGCTTTCCACACTTTCCAATACGCCCAGGACTCAGCAGGGGCGCTGAAAATCGTCAAAGTCTGAGCCCTCCACCTCCGTATCTCGTCATGTATTCAAGATTGGGTGGCAACTATATCAATGCCTGCAGCCCAGATCGCTTCGCCCGCTTTCACAAGCCGAGGCCTATATGAGGTGTTTTCTCTGGAAAGATACACCGATAAGTTCTGCTATACGACGCATTGCTACCCGTGCAACCACACCTCGTTTGAAATGCATTGTGGCTACAACCTGCTGTTGAGAATTAGTGCGATTTGGGTGTATGGTTCGTGTGTAGCGTTGTTTATCCTCAAAATCAGAGTTTTAGTACTATATCTGAATACATCGTCTTGCACCTATTCTTCCGCTGTAGTCTATGCCGACTAGTGCAAATCATACTTGTGTTGTACATTTCTAACACCTGCGTCTTTTTATTACTCGGCGCTACGTGCCAACAAATCATATTGGTTGATTCTATATACCATAATATGTAGATAGCTGTAGTGTCCGAATTGAATGGCCACTCTATAGTATTAAGTCACTATGCAGTTACCTATTAGCACCTTATAAGGTCTCCTGTTCGAGGTACTATAAGTTGCGCTATTCCCGTTTCCGCTTCAATACGGCGAATTGTAAAGCGCGACACTACATCAACCCTTGACCACAAATTTCTATATATTTTCTTTGTACACACTTGTCTTTATTCCTAATAATAGTTAAACTATGCTTGATCAACTGCTTTTCCCCCATTGCCTTGGTGCTTATAATTAATTGTTTTCTTTTATAATAATTATAATCTAACTTATTATTATACACAGAGTTAGCTCTTTCACGCTGGCAATCTGTCCAAGATCTAAGGCAGTGTAGCTAATTACGGGACACCTCGCAGCAAGTACACCGAAGAAGTCCGCTATGCCGTGATGTTGAGTAGTGTCTGTCGGCACAGGGAGCAGGTAACGTTTCCCTCTACCCCTCTTCTTGCCCCCAGGTCTCGTGCAGCTACTCGATCACTTGCAGATGCATGCGTTGGACCGGTGTACAGGCTAACTGTCGTAGAAGCGGTTGTCAGCCTGTCATTTGATTGGGGGTCTCAATTTGAAGTTGTTACAATTTATATGCCCTGTATAGCTAAGGAACAATGCCGGCCAATCGATATTGCCGTGCTACACAATTATATAGCTCTCGACCTTGAACTGACCAAGGGTGGTCGGTGTTTACACGTGTCGATGGTGGAATTGCTGCCGTGAGGCTGCAGTCGGTTGACTGAGAGCCGTCGAAAGTGCCGCTGTAACCAGCGGGTCCATATACTCCTACTAACTTCCTGTGCCTAATAATCCAGGCACCATTAGCCTTGTCGGTGACCCTCATGATATTCCTTGCGGTTTTGACGTGTCATACAGACTGTTTTATTTTCCTGTCCATTATCCCGACAATTTCTTGTACACTGTGAATGATGTGAGTCGCCGAATAGGCTTTGCTACACAACGCATTGCTACCCGTGCAACCACACCTTAGGTACTTGAAAACTCCAAGCAATTGTACTATAGCCGGAACCTTAGACAAGTCATAATCCGAATTGATAAACTATTCTCTACGATATCCACCGTATAGCCAAAATGCAACTAATCTAAACGACAACGTTGGACCAAGGGATTTCCTTACCACACACAGATACAAGGAGTACAATATTGCAACCGAGGATCTCTGTTGCCATTGCATAGTATACTTTTTATTGCGCATTGTTGATCACCAACTAAGGTATTTTGTGTCAATTCGAGTATATGCTTTGCAAAGCGAATCAAAGCAACGAGAGGAACATTATTAGCAATAGTAGAATATACCACGGAGGTAGCTGTTATTAGTATTCAGTTTAGGAAGATTTTCTGCAGTATTAGCGACCTCAGAAAATAAGACCTCGAATTTGGGAAGGTTGGCAGGGGTAGTCCTTGTCGACGACAGGTTTATAAATTGAAATATCTATATAAATTAAATATTTTAAGGAAAAAAGAGAGAAGAGAAAGTAAAAAAATAAAAAAAATAATTAATAATTAATAAATTTAATTTAAATATAATTAATTTTATTTTTTTATGTTTCTTAACAAATAAATATAATTATTCTTTATTATTTTTTTCAATCCTTTTCATTATTAAATATTATTAATAATATTTTATAAAGACTTTTAAATATATTAAATTCTTAATAAGTTTTTAAATATTATTTAAATATAAATATTTTTTCTATTTAATTAAATAATAAATTTTATTTCTAAGATATATTTATTATTATATATATTATTACTTATATTAATATTAAAAAAATATTGAATATATTATTAATTATAAATTTTATAAAACTTTATTTTTAATTAAAACTTTTAATAATCTTTATAAATATAATTAAAAATATTAAAAAAAAGAAAAGTTAATTAATTATAATTTTATTATTTTATATATATCTAATTATTATTTAATTATATTTATAATTTATATATATAATTAATATAATTAATATAGATTTATTATAAAAATATTTTTATTAAAATAATTATATTTAATATTTTTTATAAAAAAAATAAAATAATAATCAATCTATTATATAAATTATAAATAAATATTAGTACTTTTATTCTTTAAAATAGTTTAAAGATATTAGATAGAATTGTTCTTGTCGGTTAACTTAGTATAGTTATAATATTAGTCTAATTTATAGTATTATACTTAGTTACAATAGAGTCTAAGTAGTACTAGTTGAATCGGGTTGAATTCTCTCAACTAGGTAGGAGGGAGAGCTGGACTATATAGACCCTCTCTCTTGTACTCACTACTGCACTACAGTGTGTATCCAATGTCCTGTAGTATCCTTCCCGTAGTTCAGTAAATACACTGAACCGACAGTTGCTGATATAGCTAATACTTCCGCCCGAGATCCATCAATCTTGGCGTTGATTTGATCTCTTGGTACTGTCCCATTTGTGAGAACAACGGAACTGCAGGTGTAGTAAGTTTCTCACATCTCTTCGGCCAGAAATTCTCTCCAAACTCAATTAATCTTCAGTCAAAGATATTTTACTCATGGAACCACTGTACATGATGCTCGAGAATATTGGCCCGACTCATAGTTCCACGGCAAATCCGCATGAAATTAATCGAACACCCGGAGATTCTTCTGATGGCGAAGGTGCACTTCTAACTATGCTGACTAATCCATTATGTATAGGCACTAATATATGGGGGAGTGTGCGCTTACCAGCTGCCAATTGTGGTATCTATACGTTCAAGCCTAGTGCTTTTTGTTTGCCTCTCGCGGGCGTTCATGTTTTCTTTATCGGGTGTGAAATAGTTCCAGCTACTGTTGGGTTTATGTCACGGTCAAGGAAAGGTATTTCTGTTTTCATGTTTACTCAATACACGACCTTGGGAAGTAGATTCCCGCACTGGGAGCCATTCAAATATGAGGAAGCTATGAAAATCCTTATAGGCTTTCTATTCTTTCCCCGTTGAATTTCATATACAATTGTAAACTTTCTACGATACGTGTTTAGCAAAAGCTATACTCGCCTGACGGAGGCGAGGCATTCATCAAAACCATGCAGAAATCTGCAGAACCGATATATGAACTCACAGATTATCGCTTAATATCTGGGCCTGGAGTCGAAAAGCTTCCTATACAGAGCTATTGGGAGTGGACTATAGTTCGAAACATCTTCAGGGCAAACTATTTGCAAAGTAGTTGAGATTCATCTGCATAGGCTTCTCAAAGCTAACGATATATTGAAGAGTGGTTAGGAAAATCCCCAGATATGGATTTGATTCTCTGCCCGCGTTATCCCGGGGCAGCGCCTCCAATAGGCACGACAAAATACTGGGGCTACACTTCTATATGAAATCATCTAGACTGCCCAGCCGCTGTGTTTCCTATAACGAGAGTTGGTCCAGATGCTGTTCGAGAAGACGCGACTTATGCACCGAGAAATAACATTGATGCATCGGTTCATAGCCACTTTGATACTCAAAGATAGGCAGGAGCGCCAAATACTTACAATTGGTTGGAAAAAGACTGGAAGACGAAACTATAGTCCAGGGGATAGATGAAATCTGCAATGCTACTGGCTTACTCCTTAATGACTGTCTCAGATAATGGACCAAAGTAACTGAAATATGTATAAGGTATAAGTGATATTTAAGGATTAAATGATAATCAACTTCTCAGTAATGTAGGTGGATCATAGCCCCACCTACTCTACTTCTGTAGTTCCAACGCTCTTCAGATACTCTATACTTAGCGGATAATCCACGTATCCCAACGACGACTTGCTGATATAGAACGTCTTTCGGTCGTACGAATTCAAGGCCACGCCCTCTCTGATCCTATATACCAGATCTGGGTTTGCGATAAAGTGCCTTCCGAACATAACTATAATATCCTTGTCTGGATATTCCTCATCAACGAGCCTTTGTGCATCCGTTGGCTTATATCCTCCTGCGACAAGAATAGGTCCGTTCCAAAGTCGATATGCAAAGTCTAGCCGCTCGTTGCTACCGCTGTAATCCTCGCTGCCAGAGACTCGCGACTCGACCAGTTGTAGGTACGCGAGGTTTAAATGACTGGCTTTGCGGATAATGTTCGTGAATTGTGGGATAGGATTATTCATTTTCATGCCCTGGAATGGACTCCAAGGGCTAAGACGGAGTCCAACACGCTCCGGGCCAACAGCGTCGGTCATGGCCTTCATGATTTCGTTGACAAAGCGAGACCTATTTTCCACACTCCCACCATATAAATCGTTACGCTGATTACTAGTGTCCTGAATAAATTGATCGATAAGGTAGCCATTCGCGCCATGGCACTCTACCCCGTCAATATGACGAGACTGCCAACAAAGACACTGAATGACCTTAGAATATTGAACTACAGAACCAAAGCTATATACAAGAAGAGAGCCTTTATATAGCCTGAATAACCCTGAGCATGACTCAGTGATATAGTATATATACTAGCTAATACTATAGCTGTATATACAGCTTATATATATACAACTTATATAGATGTAGTCGTTATATTACCCCTCTCTTTGAAAAAGCTCGTCCCTGAGCGTCCAAAAAGAATAACTTAAAGTCACCAAAGGAAATAAATTAAAAGAAGCAAAAAGAAGCCTTTATTCAGACTAATTATCCTTCAGCCTGTTTATCAGTCTCGATCACATTTAAGTCTATTAGCTCAGTAGCTTGCTGTAGACGTTGGTAAGACTGTGTACAGGAGTACTGAAAATACGACGGTCGCTGGGCTGGCAGGACAGCGGCAGGCGTAGATGTAGGTTGACGGGAGGAAGAGCTATTGAAGCGTTGTACGAAGTATACAAATTCTTTGAAATCGGTAGGCTCGTCCGACTGATTGTCTAGTCGCTGTAGTATTGTCTAGCTCAGGCCTGGGCGAAAAGTATTGATTTTCCGGTTGTTATCCCAGCTCTTTCTACCTGCTTTGTACAAGATATACTGAAATCTAGCAATATAATTACTTAAAGAATCAGTACCTTGATGAACTGTACGAAGGCGAGCGAGGGCTTCCTTAGTGCGACGAGGGTTCTCGTACACAAGGGCAAGAGCTTCAAGGATATCCTTATAATTGAGGGGGGATTTATCGACAAGAGGCAAGACTTGGGCTTGAATAGAAGACTCAAGGTTCAGGAAGACGTAGTAGAATTAAGCAGTATTGTCTCCTATAGCTTCACTATCGACTTGCAGCTTGGCCTTGATAGCAGGCAGCCAGGTATCAAAGTGGAAACTATTGAATTTATCCGGGTCTTGTAACTTAGGTCGCTTGGATATCGGACGAAGGCAAAGGGAACGAAGGAAGGTATTGTCTGTACAAAGAGCTTCAAGTTCTCGGCCGAACTCCTCAGCTTGGGTACTGAGTTATTGGCGAATAGCTGTAAACTCAGCTGCGATCTCGTTGGTGATTGACTGTTCCATTATTCTTAAAAGAAGTGAAGTAATAATAATGATAATAAAACGAGTGATAAGCAAGGGCTTAAAAGCAATACTTGGGGGGGATAGCTTTAGGTCGAAGCTGTCCGAGAATGAGGGATTTGAGTTCGAGTCATAGCTACACAGGAGGTGTATAGCCAAGAAGTGTTGATCCAGGAGGGTCGTCCGAATCCGGAAGGTGGGGGAATACGGGACAAGTTATGACTTGCAGAAATGAGCTAATGCGGTCGTTCAGCTCGAGAAGGAAGGAGGTAGTCGAGTCGTATCAACGGAATTAGCACGCTGATAAGTAGGTTGATTCGTGGGTTGGGGCGTA
Organism: Clarireedia homoeocarpa; assembly: GCA_001465935.1. Lineage (NCBI taxonomy): Eukaryota > Fungi > Ascomycota > Leotiomycetes > Helotiales > Rutstroemiaceae > Clarireedia > Clarireedia homoeocarpa. The sequence goes on from LNKV01000105.1 coordinate 12,745, forward strand.
TAAATCAAGAAAGTGAGGTAGTCGTCGGTCGCGAAGTGCTAATATGCGAAGCAACTCCGGTGAGTTTTCGAACACTGATACTACAGATACCGGCCTACTTTGTACGAAACTTAAAGGCTGTAATCCATGCTTTTACTATACTCTGATCCGCCAGCCAGACCTGGTACGGCTATTAACAGGATCCCCTCAGGGCCCAGGGAGACTGTTGCTAAGGACCCTCAACCGAGTGCTTGCTTTTACCGCCTCTCCAATGGCAACGCGTGTAATCCGCCTTAGGAACCTATGGAATTGAGCACACAGGTGTCGGCACACATACGAAGTCCATAGGGTATCGTACACTACCTAACAGTGCAAGAATAAGAGGGCTGATTACCTCTCAGTGAAGTGCTCGCACGCAAATCACCTCCCTAGTTGAGTATTTAAGAATGCCACTCCTGGCGGGATGAT
>LNKV01000105.1:13562-40788 GCA_001465935.1 Clarireedia homoeocarpa
AAAGTATTTAAATAATATAGATTATATAATCAAGTTTATTTTCTAAGTAAATTAAAATATTATCTAAATAAATAATATAAAAAATATTAAGAAAATCAAATAAAATATTATTTATATAATACTAATATATAACCGGGCTATTAGTTAGTCTAAATAGTATAATTTTATATTTATATACTCTATACTATATACAGAATATAGTATATTTTTTAGAAGCTAGGTCTATATAAATATAATAAAATATTTAATAAATATCTAATTTAGTAAAGATCTTTATTTTTGAAAACTTAACTAAAGTCTTATTAATAAGTAGAAGTAGATATCTATCTTTATAAATAAGAGTATTTAAAGTTTAGAAGTTAATATATAAACGAAAAGAATTATTAGGCTTTCTTATAAACAGAATAGAAGTTATAAAAGATATTTAACTTAGTTTAATAAAGTTTTTAAATAAGTTGTCTATAATATATTCTTTAACTACTTCTAGCTCTTTTAGTAATATCTTATAAAGTAGATTATATTTAAAAGCTTTTTCTTTATTATTCTTCAATTAGATCTTATAGTTATATAAGCGATAAAGTGAAAGAAGATCGGACTTAAACTTCGAGAATATATATATATATATTATATATTTAGTTAGTATAAATAGTTTAGTATTAATATTTATAAGAGAGTATATAATAGTAAAACAATTAGTTAAAGTTAGTAACTATATAACTAGAGTAGTTAAGTCTTACTTAGATATTTATTGTTTTTTTTACTAGTTAATTAGACTCTCGACCTCTTATAAAGTAACTATAAAGAGTTTATTATTATTATCTTTTTTATAAATACAGTTTATTACTATAATAGAGATTATATATATCTTTATAATATTTAGCTTATATTATATAAAAGGGATCTAGAGAGATTTTAAAAATCTCTTAAACTTAGTATTAAGTATAAAAGCTATAAGCTCAACTAGCTTTAGCTCTTTTTTTATATAGATAATAAAATATTTAACTTAAATCTTATAAGATAAACTTTTTATAACTAAAATAACTTCGTTTTTAATAAAGGAAGCCGGGCTATTACTTAAGATATTTAGTAGATTTACTTGAAGATAGAGTAATAAATATATAATAAGTAAATTTAATATTTTTCTATTTATATATTACTTTTTAATAATAACTATATTAATAAAAAATAGCTATTTCCGATAAATTTTTAAGTCTAGATAATTCTAGTTAAATTTATAATCTTAACACTCTATATTAGTTTGATAGACCCTATTTATTATCTCGGGTTTATATAAGTAAGCTTTAATATTATAAGTTCTTATATATATTTAAGAGATAGGTAAATCCTTAAACTAAATAAAATATCTTTAAATATAGTCGACTAGTACTCGATTCTTAATAAACTATTTATATTTTAGTATTATTATATATATATTTAAATAGATAATTAGAAAGGGGGTAAATAATTAGATATAACTATCGATTATAAAGTTTATTAAAATATAATAGATAATTAAGAGTTTATTCTAGTTATTATATCTTTTGACTTATAAGAGTATCTTTAAGTATTTGATTATAGACTTGAGACTATAATAAAGTTATTAAAGAAAAGAAATATCAATTAATATAAAGCTATTTATTTTAGAGTTAATAAGAACTTTAGTTTAATAAAAGATACTATTTTTTACTAGTTTATATAATATTATTATATAGTTTCTATTTATCAGTTTAATCAAATCTAAATATCTTATATCTCTTAAACTATCTAGAAAGAAGTCTTTATTTAGATACTATCTTTTATTTAATCTACTTCTAATTACTTTATATAAGTTATAGCTTTAATCTAAATTTTAGTTAAGATATTATCTTCTTCTTCTATTTTCTCTATTATATCTTTATAAAGCTTATACTTAACTTTATCTATTATATAGTAAAGAGTCTAGACTTAAATAAAAGTAGAGGAGAAAGAGTTTCGAGTAAAGCTACTAACTAGTAAAATAGCTTTTTAATTAGAGAAGAAGTAATATAGTATATTAATAAATAAAGATAATTATATAAGTAAAGTAGTAGTAAAGATACTAAATTAGTTTTAAAATACTTACTAACTCTTAGTATAAATAGTAACTTAGTCTCGATAGCTTATTATAATTACTACTACTTTAGTAGAAGTTTGTCGAGTTTATTTGTTTACTATAATACTAGTATTATTTATATCTAAATACTAAAGTACTTATATATTAGCCTTGTAATCCTCGCTTTTAAAGCGATCTATAAATAAATATATTCGATAATTATTATTTAGTTTCTTAATAAAATCTTAATATTTATTCTTTAAGTTAATCTTATTAGTAATACTAGCTAGAAGCTCGAACTGTTAGTAAAAAGGCTCAAAGAGTTAGTCTTCGAGTTAGATAAAGTATATATATATATTTTAAGTATACTAATATTTAGTCGGATCTATTAAGAAGTTGGCTATTTTATTAATTATTTACTTGAATATAATATTATCCTAAATATACAATTCTTTATAATACTCGAAAGCTAAACCTTCTAATTAGTTTAGTATAAATAAATATTTAATACTATTATTAATAAAACTATATTTATATTAACTAATTCAATCTATAATAAACTTTCTTTATAATCAGATAATAGGTTTTTTTCTATTAAAGAGCTTATTAGTTAAATATAGAATCTTAAATAATATATAACTAGATACTACTAAAATAGTATTATATTAGTATAAGAGAGTAAGTAGTTATAAGCTATATAACTAATATAGTAATAATAACTAGAGAGTATTAAATAAGTTCTATTTAATTATCGATTAAAATAATAACTATTTTTTAATTTGATCTGTTAGTATAATATACTTAGTATTTTAAGTTATCAGTTATACTTAGAATTAAACTTATATCTTTATTATTTAAACTATTAATATAGTTATTAAATTAGTAGATAATATAACTAAAAGAGCTCTTTAAACTACTTTTCTTTTACTCTTGCCTCGACGTCGATAACTACTTTAGTCGTTAATATCTATATTTTAATTTAATTAAAGTAAAGAGGATATAAATAGTACTAAATAGTTTTATTAAGTTATAGAGAGTTATATAAGAAAAAGGGATTATTGATAAAAGTTCGAGGAGAACTTATCTTCTACTTAGTATATAATTTAGAGTATTACTTAGCTAGCTTTAAAAGTATCCTAAATACTAAACTAAGTATTAAGAATAGTAATAGTACTTTATAAAATATTATAAGAAAGCGAGTCTATTTACTTAGTCGATATAAAACAATTTAACTAATCTCTATTTTAAAGTTAGAGAGGTATTCGATATATTATTATAATAAGTCTTTAGAGACTATATAGAATAAGTGATTTAAGAGGTATTAGAGAGTAATACTATATATTAGTGAAGTCGGAATAAGTTTACTCTTATTATTTAAAGAATCTTTAAAAAAGAGATTTAAAAGTAAAAAGAGATTGAGTATTAATATTATTTAAATAATCGTTAATATAGTTAAAAAGATAAGTAAGTTGTTAATAATATAACGAGATTGTTAGTTAAGATACTAAATAACTTTAAAATTAATAATTAAAGAGCTAAGAGGATTATAAGGATCCGAAGGCTTATATATAGGAAGAAGTTATATACTTAATTATATATATACTAATATATATTAATATATACTTAATATCCGACTCACCCTTAGAAAGGTTATATCCTTATATAGTATTATAATAATTCGGTCGGAATCATTATAAGTAGAAAGTTAAATATTAAGAAAAAAAGATTATTATATTATATTATAATATTATAAAAAGCTTAGATTATATTATAACCTTTAATTATTATAAAAAATATATTAAAAAATACTTTAACTTTATATTAAAAAATATATTAAAAATACTTTAAAAAACACTTTAACTTTATATTAAAAAATATTTTAGTTTTATATTAAAAAATATTTTAAAAATACTTTAAAAAATATTTTAACTTTATATTAAAAAACACTTTAAAAATACTTTAAAAAATACTTTAACTTTATATTAAAAAATATATTAAAAAATATATTAAAAAATATATTAAAAATATTTTAAAAAATATTTTAACTTTATATTAAAAAACACTTTAACTTTATATTAAAAAACACTTTAACTTTATATTAAAAAATATATTAAAAGTTTAATTTAAATCTACTTTATTAATTAAATATTCTTAAATTTAACTTTCTTTTTTTTAATTAAATAATACTCTCTTTTTAATTATACTCGAGAATTATATAAAGATATTAGTTATTATTTTAAAAGTTTAAGTATATTTGAAAGATTATATTATAAAAGTAAATAAAGAGATAGTAATTATTATATTATATTAAAAAAACTATATTATTACTTTATTTAAGTATTCTACTTTATTAATTATTTTAATATACTAATTATTATTTATATTAATATAAAGATAAAGTTAATTAAAAATAAAATTAATTATATTTTCTTTTAACTTAATATTATTTATTAAATAAATAATATTAGTTTATAATTAATATTATATATAAATAAATAATATTAGTTTATAATTAATATTATATATAAATAGAAGATTTATTTTTACTAGTCTTTTTAATATAGTAATTAAAATATTTTTGTAATATAATAGTTATAATATTTTTTAAAAGTATTTTTAAAATATTTTCTAAATCTAATTTAAATCTAATATTTATAAATTAGAATTAAAGTTAGAATTAAATTTAAAATAAATATTAAAAGTAAAGTTAAAGTTAAAATTAGAGTTATAATTAAAATTAAAATTAAGTTTATAAATAAAGTTATATTTAAAATTATAATTAAAATAGAGTTAAAATTAAAATATATATTTATTAAAGACTTTTTTAAAATATTTTTTAATATAAAGTTAAAGTGTTTTTTAAAGTGTTTTTTAATATAAGATTAAAGTATTTTTTAATAGAAAGTGAAAGTATTTTTTAAATTATTTTTTAATATAAAATTAAAACGCTTTTTTTAATATAATAGTTAAAATATTTTTTTTAATATAGTAATTAAAGTGTTTTTTAATAAAGTAGTTAAAATATTTTTTTTAAAGTATTTTCTAAACTTAACTTAAATTCTAATATTTATTTCTATATAATTTATAATAATACTTAAGTATATTAGCTTCTAAATATTTATTAATTATAATATTAATTTTAATAGTTAAATATTTAAATATTATAAATTTAAAACTTTATTATATTTTATAGAAAACTATTTATATTTTTTATAAAAGAATAATACTTTTATTTACTCTTTTATATTTTAAAAACTTAAAAGTTATATATTTCTTTTTTCGAAATAATAGTTTTATTAATATATTTCTTTTTTATAATTTTAGTTTTTTATTAATTCTTAATTATCTAATTCTTTTTTTATTAATCTACTCTCTCTTTTAATATTTAAGAATTTAGAGATTAACTATTTATTTTAAATATTTTTAAATTCGATTTTATTTTTTAAATTTTCTTTTTTTATCTTCTTTTATTTCTAATTAAAATCTCTTTTAAATATTAATTTATTAAAAACTTCTTCTCTTATAAATATAATTTTATCTATTTTCTTTTTATAAATATTAAAAATATAATAATAAGAAAAAAATACTTTATTTAAAGAATTATAATTAAATCTGTTTTCTTTATATAAATAGTATTTTTATTAATATTCTATATATTTATATTAAAGACTTTTATTAACTTTTTATTTATTTTAATAATATCTACTTTATTAAATAAAATAAAATTTAAAATATATCTCTTTATTTTATTATTTTTAATATTTTTATTATTAATTAAATATATTACTTTTAATCTAATTATAAGTTTCTTTAAAAAATAGTTTTCTTTTATTATAAATTAACTATATTTATTATTCGAATTATAATTTATTTTATTCTCTTATTATTTACTATTATTATATATTAGAATTTATTTTAATAAGAAAAATATAATAATATATTATAAATAAAGATTATACTATTTTTAGAATTAATAATTAAAGAATTAAAAAAATCGAAGAACTTTAAAAACTTATATATATATAGTAGTTATATAGGTTATATACTTAAGATATATATATATTAAATATACTAATAAATCTACTTTATTAATTAAGTAAATATAATATATTATAATTACTAATTTTAAAAGTTTTATATATTTAGATTATTATATTATTCTTTTCTTTAAGAAAACTTACTTTTAAATATTTTAAATCTATTAATTCTATTTAATAATATTAGTAAATAAATATAAGAATATTAGTTAATTAAAAAGATAAATAAATATAAATAAATATAAATTAATACTATTTATAAATTCATTACTAGTTATAAATCTAACTAATTAAAAAATTATTATCTTTATATAAAAGTTATTAAATAATCGCTCTTTAAATACTTATAATTATTTTTATTTACTTAATATAAATATAATTACTTTAGAAAATATATTAAAAAGTTAAATAAAATAAGATTTTCTAAGTAGAGTATATTAAATAAATATAAAGTTATTTTAAAGTTAAATATTTTATATTATATCAAGTTAATATTATAATTAAACTATTATATATAATATTATAAATATCTATATTATTTATAATAAATAAGAATTTTCTTTATTTTTTATTTCTCTTTATTAATTATATTAATTAGTAATAAAGAGTTATTAATTTAATTAGAAAATAAATTATCTGATATTTTTCTTAATTTATTAATAAAGAATATAAAGTATATTTTTATTATTTTAAATAGTTTAAGTTTAAAAAAGTAATTAATCTTCTTTAGAATCTTAAAATATCTATTTATCGAGAAATCGAGCTTTTTAGAAGATTATTAAATAAATAAGTATTTTATATTAAATTAAATATAATTACTAATATCGAAGTCGACTAAATAATATAATATATTTATAATTTAAACTATATATTCTTATACTCTTTTAATTATTTAATAAATATATTATAATATTTAAAGATTCTAATATATATATATATAAATATTAATAAAATTAAGATTATTTATAAATAAAATCGAATCAGTTTTATTTTAAATTTAAGTATATCATGGTTCTTAATTATAAAGTATTTCGAATAGATTTAAATTCTTAAAAGAAATATATAATAAAATTAATTAAATATAATTTATTATTAGTAGGAATTTAGATTAATTATCTTAGTAATAATTAATAAAAAGTCAAAGTCTCTTTTATAAATACTAATTATAAATCTTAGTTTAATTATTAATTTAAAAGTAATTAGTAGTTAAAAACTTAATTCGAGTTTTAAGAATATTATTAAACTTTTTTTAGAAAGTAGATATAAACTATAAGTTATAATTAGAAAGTATTATTATAAGTAAATTATAATATTAATAAATATACTAAAAATATAATTTAGTTTATTCTCGAATATCGATTATTTTATAATATAATATAATAATCGTTTATTTATTAAAATAATCGATAATAATTAAAATATTATTAAATTTATATTTATTCTTATTAAAGTTATAATAATCTATTATAATATATTCTTAAATATATATCGAGATTAATAAAGAATAAAGTAATCTTAATATCTTATTATAGAGAACTAAGTTTCTATAATAAATATAGTAATTATAAATATAAGTATATACCGAGATAATTAATTTATACTAATAATAAAACTTAGTAAATAAAAGAGTAATCTTTTTAATATTAAAATATATTATTAAAACAAAGTTATATATCTCGCGAATAAATAATATATAAAGATTCTAGATATTAAAAATAATAAATCGATTATTATATAAAAGTAAATTACTTTTAAAAGTTATATATAAATTATTATAAATAGTTTAAACTCTTTAAATTATAATTAACTTTAAAGAGGCGGTTAATAATAAAAGTTGGGGGGTTAAAAATATCAAGTATAATAATATTAATTAATAAGATCAGAACTTTATTAAAGATTCTTAGGTCGATTTAATTATTATATAAAAGTCGTTATAATATATTATACTTTTTTTATTTATTTTATAATAATAGTTCGTCGACTTTATAAATCAAAGTATTTATAAGAAAGTTATCTTTTCTAAGATAATATATAATTAAGAAGTTATAATTAATAAAGAGTTTAATTTATCGAGTTTATTATATATTTAAAGATTTAGTAATTATAAAGTATTTTAAAACCTTATAATTAATATAAACACGGATTTAATATAAAGTTGATATAAACTTAGTTTATTAATTATTAAATAATTTAATAATTATAAATATTTCTTTATTATATACTTTATAATTTAATTTAATCGATTATATTATCTTTAAAAAGAATATTATAAAAAGCTAATTATTATTATATTTCTATAAAAGTATATTTATTATAATATTATTTAATATATCTATTTCTAATATATAAAGAAGTAAGTAATTATAATATTAAAGAAGTAATATATTTATTAGTATTTATTTAAAGATATTGAAAACTAGTTAATAATCTTTATTAAAATCAAAAGAAGTATTAGTTTTAGTTAGTTTAATTAAAGATTAAATAATAATATCGAAATTATAAATAAAATATTTATAAAAATTATAAAATTCTAGAAATAATTATATATCTTTTATTATTATCAAGTAAATTTATTATTATATTATAGTAACTTTCTTAAAATTTATTTTTATATTATTAATTAATATAATAAACTTTAAGTATTTAATATAAATAATATCGAATTTATATTTTTTAAAATTAGTTTATAATCTAATATTTTAGAAATATTATAGAATTAGTTCGATATAAACTTAATATTTAAATAAGTCTTTAAAGTAAATTAAGATATTATCGAAGTATATAATATAAAAGATATTTAAGTAATTAAAGAGAATATTATTTATATAATATTAATAAATTATAAGATTATTAGTTAATTTAAATAATATAATTTTATATTTATAAGTCTTATAATATATATAGAATATAATAAACTCTTTTAAAATTAGATTTATTCTAATATAATAAAATACTTATCTAATATTTAATTTAATAAAGATTTTTATATAAAAGATACAAATAAGAGTTTTATTAATAAATAATAATAAGTAATAATCTTTATAAATAAAAATATTAAATATATAAAAGTTAATATATAAATATAATAATCTATTTAGTTTCTTAATAAAGAAGATCGAGATAATAAATAAAATTTAATTTAGTTTAATAAATCTTTTAATTAAATTCTTAATAAGATATTCTTTAATAATCTCTAATTCTTTAATCGATATCTTATATAATAAGTTATAATAAAATTTATCTTTTATACTTTCCTTTAAAATAATCTTATAATTATAAAATTAATAAAATAGTAAAATATTTAATTTAACTTTAAAGAATATAATTAAGAATTTCTGATATTTTTTAAAGATCGAAGACTTAATATCAATCTTAAATAAAAAGATTATATTAAATAATTAGAAATAAAAAATAGAATAAAATTATTATATTAATAAAAATTCAGTTTATTTATTATCCTTTTTAATTTATTAGTTTTTAAATAATTAATTAATTTTATAAATTAAAATAATATTAAATTTATATTAATTATCTCGATAATAAAGTATATAAAATATAATTCTAAAGATTATATATAAGTTGATTAGTTGTTTAAAATAATTAGTTTAAAATATCTAAAAAAATTTAAAATATTATTATTAAATATATTCGATAAAAAATAATTCTTCTAACTTAGTTTTAAAATTAGTTTTTATTATCTTAAAAATATAAATTTAATTTTTTAAGAAAGTCTTATAAAAGCTAAATAACTATTATAAGATTTTAATAAAAGTTAGTTTAGTTTTTTAATTTATTAAATAAAACGAAGTTTCTTTTACTTCTATTTATTATAATATTATTAATATTATTATAATTAAAATAGTTATTTAATTATCTAAGTAATTAGTATTAACTTGTTATTATTAATATTTATCTAATTTATAATCTTATTATTTAATATCCTTTTAATATTTATAATTAATTATATAAAAATTGAGATTAGTATAAGTATATATTAAAAATTAGAAGTAAGTTTAATTAGAAAGTAAGTTTATAAATTAAAGTAGTTTATATTATTTATAATTAAAGAAAATCCGATTTTCTAATAATTATATTCTTCTAAGAATTAAAAAGTATATAAAGTAAGTAATTAAAAAAAAAATAAATTTAAAGTTGATTATTAATTAATAAGTTTAAATAAATATAATAAGATATTATTTAATATTATTTATTATTATAGTTTTTAATTAATAAAAGTATTTTTAATTTTTTTATTATAACCTTTTAAATAGAATTTAATATTTTAAAGAATATAATATTAATAAAAATAAAGTTATTTACTTTAAAGTTAATAAAAGTTTTAGTTTAAAATAAATACTAATTTCTTAATAGTATATAAAAGAATATTATATATTTTCTTTTAAATAGTTTAATTAAATCTAAATATCTTATATCTTTTATTTTATTTAATAAAAAGTTTTTTATTAGATATAGTCTTTTATTTAATTATTATTAATATAAATAATAATAATAGTTTTAATTTTATATTTATCTTCTTACTTTTAGTTACTTACTATATTAAAGTATTCTTTTTTTTATTTAAAAGAGTTAATATCGATAATATTAATATAATAAAAAATATTATTATAAGATTAATTAAAAATATTTTTAGAAAATAGATTATCTCTTAATTTACTTTAAAAAGTAAAGATAAAGTTCTTTAATATAAAGTAAAAAAACGTTTTATTAGTAATAAGATTAGTTAATACTAACTAATTAAAATAAGTAAAATTAGTTTTATAAATAAATAGAAGGTAGTTAGTTTAATTAATAATAATTTCTCTATTAATTTTAATTAGAGTATTAGTAAAATAATAAGTTAGAAACGATATTATAATAATATAAATAAGTTAAAGAAGTATTAATAACTTATTAATATTATTTTATTATTTTATAAAGTTTAAATATCTAACTAGTTTTTAAAAAGAAATAGTCTAATATTAAATACTTTTAATCTAATTCTAGAAATATTAAATAAATTTAAAAGATAGATCTTTATAAATCGTTTTCTTATTAATTTAATTAATAAATATTAGAATATAAAATTAATAATAAAACTTTTTAAATAAAGATAAAAGTTTAAATATAATTATAAATAATATTTAGTATTTAGTTTTAACGAAAATAAACTCTAATTTATTATAAAAGAATAAATATAATTTATCTATTAACTATTTAATAATTAAAAGTAGTTCTTAAAAAAATAATCTTTTTAAATAATTTAAAGTAATACTTTTAACTTAGTTACTTATATATTTATAGATTTAATATTCGTTAAAGTAAATATATATAATTAGTCTATTAAGAATTATATATTTTTATAAAGATAAAAAGATATTAAAATTATTATTAAACTTATTAATAAGATTAATAACTTAGAGAGATTAGTTTAAATTAGAATTAAATAAAAAAGAGTTATAAGTTAAATATATAAAAGAAAGTAAATTTTAAATAAAGTTATTAGATAATTAGAAATAAATATATAAAATTAATATAATATACTTAGTTTTATATTACTTAGATATTTCTTTAATTAGTAAATCAATTAAATTATAAGAGATTTATTTATTTAATACTTTTAACTTGAAAGTAAGATTTTAATACTCTATTAAAAAAATTAAATAATCTTATTATAAATATTTTTATTAAGAAGATATTAGAAAGAAAATAATAATAATAATATTAAGAGAAATACTAGAAAAGATATAAATAAAAATCAATTTAATAATTTATTTTTATTATAACTTTAATTATTATTATTAAGTTCTAAACTATATTTATAAATCTTATATTAATATAGTTAATATTATAATCTCGCTATTTATTAAAAATAAAGTAAAGTTCTAATCTTATAATTAAAGAGATTAAGAATTAATTACTTTTCCTTTTCCTTTATTTTTATTTTCTATATTAATATTAGAATTTAAAGAGGTATTATTATAAAACTTATCTTTTAAATTATTACTATTATCTTTAAAGTATTTATAACTAAGTAAATAGATAAAGTCTAATTTAAAGATATTATTATAAAGAGTTTTATTATTTTTTTAAAAAGATTAGTATTTTAAGAAAAAAATATATTATCGAAAAGATTAATATTAAAAGTAAGAATAAAAATAAGTTATAAAAAGAATAAAAAAATAAAAGAGAGTAAATAGAAGTAAAGAATATTTATATCTATTTTATAAAATAAACCTTCTTTTTATAATTTAATAGTTTTCTAAATAAAAAAGATTAGAAATAAAATATTATTTAAATAATTACTAGTTAGTTAAAAGAATTAATAATAAGTTATTAATAATATAATAATATATTATAAATAAAGATTATATTATTTTTAAAATTAATAATTAAAGAACTAAAAAAGTTAAAAAGTTTTAAAAGTTTATATATATATAGTAGTTATATAGATTATATACTTAAGATATATATATACTAAGTATACTAATAAGTTTATTTTACTAATTAAATAAATATAATATATTATAATTATTAATCTTAAAAGCTTTATATATTTAGATCGTTATAAAAAAGAGAGTAAACTAGTAATTATAAAAAACTAACTTAATATTATATTATTTTATAAATTATTTATAATAAAAGAATTATTAGTTATATTAATACTTTTAATCTTAATAAAGATATTTTTATATATTCTATTAAATTTCTTTTTTTCTTTATTATACTTTATTATATTAAATTAAAAGTTAAATCTAATTTTTAAATTAATTTACTTAGTTACTTTATTAAAAATTAAATTTATTTTAACTTTATTATTAATTAAAACTAATATTTCGAGGTTTCTAATAATAATTCTAGCTTTTAAACTAATAATAATAAATAAAGTCTTAGTTTTTTTAAAAAGTATTAATAATATAAATATTAATTCCTTATTATCTTTAAACTTTATCTTAGAAGATATTATAATAATTATATTCTTAAATAATATCTTTTAAAATATATTAAAATATATTAAAATTTTCTTATTAGTTATTTTTTTAATTTATTATTAAGAATCTTATTTATTAGTTTTATTAAGTTAGTTATTTATTTAATTATATTTATATATTTCTTAACTTAATAAATTATTTTGAACTTTATTTTTTATATAATTTTAATCTACTTTTTATTAATATTAATCTTCTTTATATTTATATCTTTATAAATATTTTTAATCTTTTTTATTAATACTTTCTTTTAATTTCTAATATAAAAGATTTTAAAAATAATTATTTTCTTTTTTTTATAAATTCTTTTTTTAAATATATATTATAAGTTCTTTTATTATTCTTTGATTTCTATTTTCTTACTTTTATAAAAAATAGTTATTTATATATTAACTTTATTCTCGAGTTCTTTATTATTAAACTTTTTTATTTTTATAACTTTCTTTAATATACTCTTTATAAATATAATAGTTAGAAGCTAGTTTAATATTATTTAATTATTATTTTAATTATTAGTAATAATTTTAATCTACTAACTTATAATAATATCTTAGTATTTATAAATAATATCTTTCTTTTTTATTTTTTTAATATTTAAATAACTTTATCTTTTTTTTTATTTTTTTATAAAATATTCTCTTTTTTAATATTTTATATACTAATCTTTATTTATAATCGATTATAAAATTAAAGTACTTTTTTTAAAAGTAATCTACTTTTTAATAATAAAAGTAAATTATAAATCGGGAATAATAAAGTTTTTTAATATAAACTCTAGTTTTTATAATCTAATTATAAAATAAGAAAGATAAGTTAACTCTTTTAATAATATTTATAAAATATACTCTCTTATTTATTTTATTAAATAAAATAAAATATTTATATTTATTAAATAAAAAAGTATTTATTATAGTTTTTGTTAATATTATAAAAAACTCGAATACTTTTATTAGTTTATTTATTATTTTATATAATACTTTTTAAAATTATATAAAGATTATAAATATAAAGAACTATTTCTTTTTAAATATTTAAATAGTATTCTCAAACTAATTAACTAATTAAATTAATATCTTTTTATTTTTAATTCTAATATTAAATTCTTTAATAGTCTTATTATTTTCTAAAATATTAATAGTAACTTTAATTATTATATTATATATTATAGTATTTAGTTTTTCGATATTGATTTTTAATTTATAAATAACTTTATTATAAATCTTTTAAAGAAAACTATTTAGAAACTAGATTTTTTATATATAACTTTTAATTTAATTCTTATTTAAAAGAGTAATAGATATAATAATAAATTATTAGATATATATTTATATATTAATCTTTATTTTCTATTTCTTATTTTTTAATATTTTTAAAAAAATATAAGAGTTTATTTATTAAATTAAATTATAATCTTTATATACTAAAATAAAAGTTATATAAAATTTAATTTAGTTTTTATTTATTTATTTTTATAAGATTTTAATATATTATTTTTATTACAGAAAGATCGATATAGTATATATAATTATAAAGTAGAACTAATTACTTAATCGAGTATATATATAGTTAGCTTTTATAAACTAATCTTTAAAGTTGTAAAGCCGAGGCTCACGATCTGTATTATAATATTATTAAAGATCGGTGATCTTAGTATATTACTTAAGATCTTTATTAATATATTATAACTCTTATTTATATTTCCTTTATAAATTATAAAATCAAATAGAACTACTCTTCTTAACTTAAGATTCTTACTAATCTTTATAAATAAAACTGAGAATCTTAAAAAGAAAAGAGGGAAATTAATTAATTATATCTTTATTTACTATTATATACTTAATTATTATTTAAACTATAATAGTTATAAGCCCGGTTTAATATTTACTTTACTATATAGAAAAACTATTTACTAGTTTATTTGAAAAACTATCTTTTAAATACTTTTTTATATCTACCGATTACCTTTTCTTGTTCTTTCAATCTTAGTGATTATTATATCTTAACTTAGAATAATTAATAGTACTAGACTATCTATTTAATAATAATAAATAATATAGTTCCTAGAATTTAAACGATAATACTAAGTTAAAGGAATATAGTATCTAGTTAATTCTAATATCTATAAAGGACTAACTGGATTACTAGTCGATATCTAGTTTAATAATTCGATTAGCGAAGATTAGCTTACTCGGTCTTTACTAGAACTACTCTCTATATACTAACTAAAAGACAAGCTATATACTTAGTTACTTACTAATTATAATACTAAGATAGATAGAACTGATAAAAAGAATATAGATATAAAAGATTATTTAAAGTCGAAATATCTATTAATCTAAGATATTTACAAGGATTTTATAATTTTATAGAAGTAATTCTAAAACAAGAAGATCAAGTATAATATTTATTATAAAATCTTTAAAGATATTTATATATAGATTATTGTAATTATAGATACTAATTTCCTTATTAATTATAATTTATATAATACTGACTTTAGTAATATTACTTTATATAGTATTATCTATTCCCTTAAAACTCGCTTTGTATTTTATAAATCAATAGTCCTAACTAATATTCAAAGAAAATATATTGATATACTCGACTAAATATAATATAGTCGGGTATCTCTAAATAATTAGTATAAGAAGTAGAATATAGTTTATAATAAAGTTTATATATATCAATTAAATAAAATAAAAGGGACAATCACTATAATTACTTTTTTAGAGATAATAAAAATCAAGATTAAACTAATCTAGATAGATAAAAAACTAAGATATATTATTATAAATTAATAGCTAGATCTACTTATCCTAACTTTAAATTAAGTAAATATTGTTCTTACTATTTAATTAGCTAATAAATCTTGTAAACCTAAAGGAAAAAGTGTTTTTATAATAGTGATCTTTATAGAAGATATTATAAGATTAGAGATTATTTTAAATAAGAAAGATAAACTTAAGTCTAAATCTTAAAGAGATAAAAATAAACTAATTAAAAAAGAAAATAAAAATTATCTATATTATTTAAAAAGTTAGTTCTCTAATTTAGAGAATAAATATATATAAAAATTAAAAGATTATAATTAGTTAAGAGAAGTACTAAAGAATAAACTAACTAAAGAAAGATTTAGTAGTATTGAAATTAGATAAATTAAAGAGAGATTTAAATTATTTTAATAGAATAATCTAAAAAAGATAATAATTAAAAAAGAATTATTATAATTAATAACTAATTTAACTACCTCTTTATTACTTTTCTTTAGAAAAATTATAATAATAATTATTAACCCCTCTCTAATAGATATTAGTAATCTTAGTATATACTTTATACTAGTTATTATTAACAAATACTATTTAATAAACTCTACTCTTCTAGATAACTATAATATAATATATTTAATCAATAATATCTCTTTACTTAATAATAGAAAGATTACTTATTCTAATAATAATAATATTATCGAAGTTAGTATATTATTACTACTAATCGTTAAACAAGGTACTTATACTATTAAGAATATTTTCAATAATCCTAAGAGACTTAATATAAAGGATCTTATCTTAATAAATATTATTCTTATTCCTAATTTTTATATTAATATAATCTTTAAGTCTTAATTAGTAAAAGTAAATTTATAATTTTATAATCTCGATTATATATTAAAATATAGTATATATAAGAAAAGTACGATCGTTATATTATTTATACGAAAGTACAATCTAGTTTTTTTAGAATTTAAAAAGGTTATTTCTTATTACCTAACTGATCTAAATAATATTCTTATAAATAAAGTTATAATAATATACCTAACTATTTATTATAAGATTAATAAGCCTTTTAGACAATTATACAATCTTCTATCTAATAGAGAGGATATTATATAAATATAGTATAATAGAGTTAGGTATCTTAGATAGAAAGCTCTTAAATATTTAATAGATAAAATAAAAGATATAAAAATTAAAAAGATCTTAAAGATTGATTATAAGTATTATATAAAAGTATATACTAAGTAAGTTATCAATTATCACTTAAGAGATTAGTAATTATTACGACTATTTTATAAAATTATATAAAATCTTTTCGACTTTTTAATCTTATTCAATAAGTACTTATAATTATTACTAATCAAGGAGTTATATAGTAATAAGATCTTTAGAAATTCTACTTATTAATAAGATTTATTACAAAGTATTCTAGATGATTACTAATTTTAAAATATAAATAAAGTGATAATATCACTTATCTATTTATATTATTAAATAAGATAATAATAGATTAGTAATCGGTATTAATAGATATATAGAGTTTGAATAATAGATATCTATAGAAGGAATTGAGATTGAACTATTACTAACTTATACTTATAAGTTAAATAGTATAATAAAGTATATAAGTTAGAAGGTTATTATTAAGATAATAAAAATATAAACTTAAATAAATCTTTTATCGAAACTGTAACTCGAAATTATATAAGTAGTAATTTATTTATATAATATAAGTTTATTATAGTAGAGAAGCTTTAAGACACTAAATAAAATCTTAGATTCGTAGTTCAAATAATATTTCCGATAGTATAATCTAGTACTAATAATATTAGTTATTACTAATCTATATCTAAACTAGAATAGTATATATTATTATAATTATCAAGTTTATCTTTTAAATAAAAAACGAGAAATTGATATTAATAAATAATAGTATAAAGTCAATCTTCAAACTTATTTAAAATATTTAATAAATTATATACTTAGATTACTAATCTACTAAATATAAGTATTAAAACTTAATAGGATTATTATCATTTATAATATCTAGTTTAATAAAAATATTATTTACTCTAAAGTTAATAAGAACTAGGAAGTACTTTTAAAAGAGTATTTAAATAAAATTATTCGAACTTTTAATTTTAAGATTATTGAAAACCCGAATAGATCAATATTAGAAAGTGATAATATAAATAATCTTAATATAGTTATTAAAAGGATCGCTCTATAAAGTATTGATAACTAAGAATATTATAAGAAGATCTCGAGAATAGAGAAGTTTAGTAATAATAAGTAGAGTCTTTCTAGTAGTTTATAACTTTCGGATAATAGTTTGTATCTAGATAGAAGTAATAGTAGTTTAAATATATAATATTTATAAAATCAACTTGAAGATCAAACTAATACTAGAATTGAAACTACAACTAACTAAACTTATAATATAAAGATTAATACTTCTACTAATAATAAGTAAGGTTAGAAAAGAAGATAGATAGAATATAAAGTACTTAGTAAATCTATATTACCCGCTTTATTAATAACTAAAAAAGTTAATAAACTTAAAGG
The DNA here is from genome assembly GCA_001465935.1 of Clarireedia homoeocarpa. Taxonomy (NCBI): domain Eukaryota; kingdom Fungi; phylum Ascomycota; class Leotiomycetes; order Helotiales; family Rutstroemiaceae; genus Clarireedia; species Clarireedia homoeocarpa. Next base: position 31,996 of record LNKV01000105.1, read on the forward strand.
TAAAATAGACTATAATTATACTAATATTATTAATATACTTTATAAAAAGTATAAAGAAAGTTCAGAAAAAAATATCGTTAAGTTTATACTTCTATAGATTAAAAACACTCTATATAATCCTATATATATTCTATATAATAATATTCAGTAGTATAAACAAAAAGAAATTAAAGTTACTTTAATATAAATAAAAACCTCTTAATTAACTAACTTGTTAAATAAAGAAGATTATTTACTTAAAAGACTAAGATTCGCGATCAAAGTTCTAGTTAAAAGAATAAATAGAAGATTAAATAATTAAAATATCAGTCTTTTTTCTTATTAATTAAATTAAATCTTAATATATAATACTAGATAATAAAAACGACTTTATTTAAGATATAATAGGAAGATCATTAATATATTTATTAAAACGATTATTATTTAATTATCTTCGAGAGATAGTAAGAAACTTAATAATTTCTATAATATATTCTAGTTTAATCAATCAGATATAAATAGAAATAAAAAGTAAGGTAAATTTATAATACTCTATAATATAGTAATAGTTATAATTATAACTAAATTAAAGAAACTTATAATAGAATTACTATAGTTACTTAAAATTTATAAAAGCTAAATAACTAAATTATTTAAATACTATTAAAACTTAGATATATATTTAATAAGATTAGTATTCAAAATTGATTATAATAAGAAGATTAATAATCTTAAAACTTAGAATATATAGAGAGAAATATTAAAAAGCTTAATAAAGATTAAACTAATCTTTTTGGAATAAGTCTTTATATATAAAACTAATTAAAATAAATATATTATAAAGTATAGATCGCAATTTATAATAAAAAGAGATTTATAAGTGAAAAGTACAATCAAATCAATTTATACTATAATACTCACTTCTTATTCCTTTTATATTATTATAATTATAATAGCTAAGTTTGATCTTAAAACTAAGTAGTTCGATATAATAAATACTTTTATAAATATACTATATAACTTAAGTAGTAAGCTAGTTATATATTACTTACCGAACAATTATAAAGTAGAAGATATAATCGTAATTATTAACTATACTCTTTATAATTTATAAGATTTATTAGTAATTTAGTTTAAAGATTTTACTAAAACTTTAGTTAGATTAAAAATAAAGTTATATTTAAATAAACCTTATATATTTATTACTAAAAATTATAAAATATTAGTACTTTTCTTTATAAATAATATTTAAGTTATTTATAATAAGAAATATATTAAGGAAACTAAGAGAATTACTAATAGAATCTGATCTATATATAAACTATATAAGATAAATAATATAGAATAGTTTCTAGAAATTCAGATTATTAGAAACCGATCTTAGAAAAAACTATAACTAGTTTATAATACTTATATTAAAAAGATTACTAGAAAATTTAATTTTATTAATAATAAACTTATAAATACTCTACTTCCGATTATAGAATTTAGAAAGAATAAAGATAATATAATAAGATTAATAGTTAAAAAATATTAAAAAAAAGTTAGATTAATTCTATATATTATAATTATCTTATATATAGATATTATATTTACTATATTATAATTATCTTACTTCCTTACTAATCTATTAGAAAATCACTTAAAAGTAGTAAATTACTATATCAGTTACTTATAAAGAATAAGATATTTTATTATTAAATATAATATAGATTACTTATTCTAATTATTTATAATATCAGATATATTATTTATTGATAATAGTAAAATAAAGCGATCTTCTTAAAAGTATATAATATTATTGTATAATAGACTAATTATCTAGAAAGTATCAAAGTAAAATATTATAATAATATCTATAATTGAAGCCGAACTACTTAGTATAGAAAGAACTATAAAGGAAACTATAATAATAAATAGGTTATTAAAGAAATTCGAACTAACTATATTTAAACTGATTACTATCTATTATAATAATATATAAATAATAAGATTAGTTGTAAATAAAAATAAAAGAATATCTACTAAATTTAAATATATCGATATCTAAAATATATAGTTAAAATAAGAATATTCAAAGAAATCGTTTGATATTACTTATTTACTTATAAAGAATATACTTACTAATAGTCTTATTAAAAATCTTATATAATAATAGTTTAAATATTTCCGTATTTATCTAAACTTACAAGATATAAGAGACAAGATCGAGAAATTAAATATAATAGCTAAGACTTTATAAAATACTTTCTGAAAGTTATTTTTTTATTTATTATTTCTTTTTATAAATAAAACTTACTAATAATTCAATCTTAAAATACAAAGTAAAGTAAAGTTAAAATAGATAATCTTCTAAAGAATAGTTAATTTATTTAGTAAGAATCTTTCTTTAAGTTGATCTTTTTATAATATCTAGAAATTCAATTTAATATAGTTATCAATATAAACAAATAACGAAGAAAATATAATTGATAAATAGATAATCCTAAACTATTTATATAATAAAATCACTAATTAGTATAAAGTAGAATTAACTTTATAATATCTTTAGCTATTTGTTTAAGATATTTTAAATATTTATTACAAGTTTATATAAAAGATATTAAACTTAATATATATTCAATTAATTACTTTTAAGCTATTTAAATATACTTTAAATACTTTTACTTAGTTATCTCGTTATTATCTAATATCTACTTTATTTTAGTATAGAATAATCACTTAGCTTCCTCTTTCGAAAACCTAAATATAACTAACTTTCTGAATACTACTATATAAATCTTAATATAATCTATAAACGAATTCGAAATAGTAAAGGAACTCTAAAAGTAAACTAAGTAATTAATATTTCGATATAAAGATTAGTATATAAGAGACTTATATCTATCTGGAAAATCACGAATATCTAGAATTCTCGAATAACTACTTAGAATATCAAAGTCTTATATATATATTAAAGACTTATAAAATATAGTATAAAATAAAGTTATAAAGTAATAAAAAGTTCGTAAAGTTACTTCGAGAATAGATTAAAAACGATTAGATAATCTAGAATAATATATAGAAATAGTAGTAAAAAGAGTATTTAAAGGAGTATTAATTATACTAGTATAAAGTATAAAGATTATTTTATTATAGAAAGATCTCTAAAAAATAATAAAAAGATTAGAATAACTAATCTAATCTAGACCTTAAAAGCGAGTATAATAAGAACTAGATAAAATAAATAGATTATTATTCTTATTGTTATTATCTTTATTATCTTTTTTATTCTCTTTATCTTTATTATCTTTCTAACTATTATCCTCTTTATTAGAAAGCTGATTTATAAGATAACTCTCTAAACTATATATCTTAATTAATATTCTAAAAAACTTCCTTATATCTTTTAAATCCTAAAGACCTAATATTAAGTTAATTATAGAAATAATAAAAGGAAACTTACTTTATTAAGACTTTTTAGCTTAGATAATACTAGTAACTTCTTAATAACTAGTATTAAAACTTTAAAGATAAAATAATACTTCTTTATCTAATAACTCTAATAATAACTCGACTTCTTAGTATTTATATAATTATAATAATACTTTTTACTAGAACTATATAAAGTACTTTGAATATAACTAAAACAAGAAATATAATAGCGATTACCACGATTTTAAAAGTTATAATAATCTTAAATATATTTTTAAAGAGTTTTAATATCTCTATTAGATAACTTTAGTAGATTATATAAAGAAGTAATCTAAGTATTAATTAGAGTAATAGATCGGTTATTAGATAAATCGATTTAGTTAGCTTCTATATAAGTTTCTTTATAAAATATATAAAAGTTAGATAAAAAAGTAATTATTCGACTTTTATATTATAGAGTCTAAGATCGAACTAAAAAAGAAGCTAGATACTATATTAAATATATATTGAATATAGGATTATAAAGAATCTATAAGTTTAGAAGATATAAAATCGAATAATCTAGTTTATAATATTTATTAGAACTAGACTTAATCTGTAAATCTAGTAATAAAGATCTATAAATAAAAATAGTATATCTTGTAAATATCTAAAGAAAACTAGTAGAAATCTATAATTGAATAGAACTATAAGCTCGAGAATATAGAACTTTATAAAAAGTATAAAGTATAATAAAGTTGTATATTTAAATATCAACTAGAGACTTATAAAGATTAGATAAAAGTAGTAGATATTGTGAATTCTAAGATAAAGTAGGTAATTACTTATTTTAATTAGAAAAGAAAAAATCATCTTTTTAAAAACTAAGAACTATCTCTAATAAGAAAGATTAGTAAAGAGGAAATAAACTTAAAAAATCTTTATATAAAATAATTAGAGAATATATAAAAGTCCTACTCGAACGAGGATTAGAAAGAGCGATTTATATAAACTAAGTTTAAAGAGATAGAATTTAAAAATCAGTTATAAAAATAATTAGTAACTAAAAAGTAAAAAGATTAGAAAAGTGAAAAGAATTTAAAACTTATTAGTAATAAAAAATAAATAATATCTATAATAATAATATTAGTCTTAATCGAAAATACTTAATTCTTATAATTAGAAATAAAGAGATTAAAATTAAAAAGATCGAACTTACTATTTATCTAAGTAGAAAGAGAAGATTATATATTATTATATTATTAATAAGTCTAATAAATAGTTTATCGAATATATAATTAATTAGCTAGAATTATTACTTTATAAATACAACTATAGTAAAGTTTATAACTAACTTGATAGAAGTCGTTATATTTATCTTTATTATTACTTTACTTATCTAATAGAGTATAATTATACTTAGATATAATAAAAATTAGAAGATAAAATAAGATAGAAAATATAAGTTATAAGAAGAATAAATAGAAAATATTATTATTACTATTAATATTATTATTATATAATATAAATAAGAAAAAGTGATTTAAGTATATATATTCTAAAATAATTACTTTAAACTTTATTATTATAGAAATTCACTAACGACTATATTTGATTAAAGCGATAATAATAAAAATAATTACTTAAAGTAATCTGATTTAGATAAAATAAATATTTATTAAATTAACTATACTCTAGCTAATTAATATTGATCAGAATTTCGAAATACTTTATTATCAAATAGTTATTTAAAAGGATTACTAATCTTAGTAAATAATATATAATTTATTTAATATAAACTAATAGGATTATCTATTTATTTATTCTTTAAACTTATATAAGAATAAACTCTGATTATTAAATTAATAAGAAATTATATAACTAAAAGTAATATAAAGGAAATAAATATTATAACTATTTATACTTATTATTTAAAATATTTCAAATAACAACTATAATATAACCTTAAATAAATAAGCTATAAAGATCAATTATAAATATATTTAATATTTTATTTATTTGAAACTTTCCTTATTCTCTATAACTCAATATTAGAGCTAAGAGGTATATTATAAAAAGATCTATATAGTATATATAATTATAAAGTAGAACTAATTACCTAATCGAGTATATATATAGTCAGCTTTTATAAACTGATCTTTAAAGCTATAAAGCTAAGACTTATAATTTATATTATAATATTATTAAAGATTAGTAATCTTAGTATACTACTTAAAACCTTTATTAATATATCACGACTTTTATCTATATTTCTTTTATAAATTATAGAATTAAATAGAACTACTCTCTTTAACTTAAGATTCTCACTGATCTTTATAAATAAGACTGAGAATCTCAAGAAGAGGGGGGGGAAATCAATTAATTATATCTTTATTTACTATTATATATCTAGCTATTATTTAAACCGTGATAATTTTATAATTAAACTATAATATCTAAATAATTATCTAACTTTTATTTAATTATTTTATTTAATATCTTTATTTTAATCTTCGAATTTTTCTAAGAACTTAATAATATTATATTCTTTAAAGTATAAAATATTAAAACTTTAAAAGAAAGAAATTAAAGATATAATTCTAATAGATATTATAATTATAAATTAATAACTAGATTTTTATATAATCTTTATATTTTTAAAAGAAGTAAATATAATTACTTCTAAGAAATATTTAATTAATATAAACTTTAATAAATAGAATAATAAAAAAATTAGAAATTAATAAGAAACTTATATTATAAAGAATAATATTAATAATAAGTTTTTTATTATATTTTATCTTACTTTTTATAAACTTAATTCTTTTTTTATTATAATATATACTTTATTTATAATATAATTTTTTATTATTTAATATTTTATATCTCTCTCTATTTCCTTTTTTATTTACTTTTATTTTATATTTATTTTCTTAATAATTATTTTTATATTTATCTTTATAATTAATTCTGATAATAAACTTTTATTTACTATTTCAAAAATTTTTAAGATAGTTAAATTTAAATATCTATTTAAAATAAAAAAATTTTCTTTTAATAAACTTTTAATAATTAAAAGTTTTAATTTTATTCTTTTTTATTTTTTAATTTCTCTTTTATTTTTAAATATTAAACTTTTAATAATTAGTATATTTAATATTAATAAAACTAATTTCTTATTTTAAATTTATATTTTTAGATAATAATATAATATATATTACTTTTTTATTATAACTCTTTATATAAATTACTAATATAAAAGAATATAAATATATTTTTAAAATATATAATAAATATTATCACGAATACTTATTTTTAATAATAAGAATTAATAAAAAAAAAGAGAATATAAATTATAAATAACTAGTTTACTATTAAATATAAATATAATATTAAGTCGAAAAAATAATATATTAATTATTTAATATTTATAAACTTAATCTTATTATAATACTTAATAATAGTATATAAAAAAAATAATTTAAAAATTATATAACTTCTTTTTAATAATAAAATCGTTATTAATATAAAGTATCTTTTAATTAAAAATTAAAATAAAGAAATTATAAAAATATTATTAAGAAGTAGTAATATTAAAGTTTATATTAATTAATATAAATACTAGATTTTTATTAATATACATATTATAAAGTATTTAAATATTATAAAGATATTTATTAAATATAATATATAATATATTAATATTATTAATAAAGATTATAAACTACTTTTATAAATTATATATAAATAAATATATAAAGATATAATTTTATTATTACTAGAAAATAATATTAATTTATATAATACCGATTTATATAATAAATATTATAATGAAATTTATAATAATTATCTATTAAATATTATTTTTAAGAAAAGTTTAAAGAAAGTTCTTAAAAAAGTTATTAAAATTTATTTAATATTTATAAAAAGAAAGGATTTTATAATTATTATTAAAGTTAATAAAAATAAATTCGTTTAAATTCTATAAAATAATAGATATTTTTAAAAAAAATATTTTAATGAAATACTTTAATATATTATAAAAAATAATAATAAAAATATAGTTTATTTATTATTATAATTAAATATAAATAATCAGATTATATAAAAATAATAAAATAATAAAAATTTTAAACTCTATTTTAAATAATTTAAATATTTATATATATCGGAGTTATATTAATATTAATAAATATAAAAAGAAGATATAATTTTATAAATAAATATTTTAAAAAAGATAATTTATTAAATATTAATAATTTTAAATTAGACTTTAATAATAAAAAAGAAAATAAAGAAAGTAATAACTAAAATAAAAATATTAAGTTTTTATAAAATAGTTTATTAATAAATAAAAATACTTTAAATAGGCTTTTCTAATTAATACTAATAATATTATCTTTATATTTTAAAATACTTGATATTTTAAAAGAAGAACTTTTAAATAAAACTTTATTTATTATAATATAAAATAATAAAAAGAATTATAATAATTTAAATTAAATCGTTATAATAATATTTAAAAGTTTAAAATATATATATTTTAAATATATAATTTATTTAATTTATAAAATAAAAGTATATAATCAAATCAAATAATTAATTAATTTAAAATTTAAAAGTAAAGAAGAGTTTTTTAAGAAAGTAAATAAATATTTATATATATATTCTAAATATACTTTTAAATAATAATAATTATAATTTTTATAACTTCTTACTCTTACTTTTACTTTTTAAATATATTTATATATAATAATAAAAGAAGTTTAATTTAGTTTATTATAATAAATAATATTCTTATTATTTAATTAGTTAATAAATCTTATAAATTTAAAGAAAAAAGTATTTTAATAATAATAATCTTTATAAAAAATAATATAAAATTAAAGATTATTTTAAATAAAAAAAATAAATTAATTAAAAAAGAAAATAAAAATTATTTATATTATTTAAAAAGTTAATTTTCTAATCTAGAGAATAGATATATATAGAAACTAAAAGATTATAATTAGTTAAAAAGAGTATTAAAGAATAAATTAATTAAAAAAAGATTTAGTAATATCGAAATTAAATAAATTAAAAAGAGATTTAAATTACTTTAATAAAATAATCTAAAGAAGATAATAATTAAAAAAAGACTATTATAATTAATAATTAATTTAATTATTTCTTTATTATCTTTTTTTTAGAAAAGTTATAATAATAATTATTAATTTCTTTTTAATAAATATTAATAATCTTAATATATACTTTATATTAATTATTACTAATAAATACTATTTAATAAATTTTACTTTTCTAGATAACTATAATATAATATATTTAATTAATAATATCTCTTTATTTAATAATAAAAAGATTATTTATTCTAATAATAATAATATTATCGAAGTTAGTATATTATTATTACTAATTATTAAA
>LNKV01000106.1:0-26469 GCA_001465935.1 Clarireedia homoeocarpa
AATTAACTAGTGTAGCTCCTCATAGAATTATCTGATAGGCGTAAGAATTAAATAATTAGATAAATAATACATTTTCAGACCTATGGGAGATGTAGGCGGATGGGAGGTTCCAGATCGCAGTCACAGTGGTACGCTTGACTCGCGCGCCTCTATAATCTCGCATGTCGTGTTTACTTACGAGGACTTTAACAGAGCCTGGCATGGATAGCATCACTCCAGTCTCGTCCATGTTATATACATTTTCGGCTAGGATAGCCGGATCTTGTAATACATCTTTTATCACCTCAAACCAGTGTATGATCTTCCCATAAGTGTTTTTCTCGTGACGGTTGACTCTTCGTACTATGAGCTCTGTATGGCGTTTCTCTAGAGCCTTTGCCCAATTCCGACCGGGAGGCTTGAGAGGTCTATCGGTGGTAGGGCGATGGCGGGTGACTCTAGAGGCTATAAAAGGGATAAACTTCATTCGTATTGGTTGTCCAAGGTCGGACATTTGTAGTAAACACTTAACGACAACGTCTTCCTCATATGGTTTGAGATACTGTTGGCCTCGCGCCTTCTCTTCCATCGAGGGCCTTCCGCGAGCACGATGATGGAGTATAGAATGAGGGACATAGCCATAATCTGCAAGAGCATGATATGATCTACGCACGCCAGGAAGTACGCCTCGTGCTAGGACTTGACGACTGGCTCTGTCCATATTATCCTGCCGTTGCGATGGTGATTTAGAAGGAGACGAGAGATGGCGCTGCAACGTCCAGGCACCAGTGTTCTGCTGCCTGCCGATAAAATGTTCTAGAAACCTGCACTTACGCCACACACGTGACTATTATACTCTACACACGTGCCAAGACCTCAGAATTGTGGCCAAGTAAAATATAACGAGACCGGTAGTGAACTTAGTAAATTATAACTCGGCCAATGTACATTACTAAGGAACAAAACATGAGGCTGTCTCCTCACATTGGAGTAACTTCCGGACTGCATTATTTTCCTCTTTAAGTATTTTCAAATTTGTAGCTATATTCTCTGGATATAGAACCTTTCCCTAAGCGCTCTGATTTTTAAAGAGACTCTAATAGTCACAACTAAGTAGGGGGGGAACAGCTGAAGCGGCGATCGGTAGCGTCATTAAAACGATCGATAGTATAATCAACCACAGTCTGTTTCTTATTGCTAAGTGGTTTTCTTAGGGACAAATAGCTATAGAAAGTGTTATATTACTAACGACTTCGTAGACTTACTAAGAAAAGATTTATGATTCCAACTATAGATTCGTCTCGTGACAGGGTGCATCTCGCTACACAGGGACAGACGACAGGGACAGACGTTATCATTTTACTTTTTGGATAATATAAAAATGAAGTCCTCTAGTTATATTCAAACCCTAATTATGAAGACATGACACGATTGTACATACCCGAACGCAAACTACTCTCCTGTGAAAATTTCTTACAAGTAAGAATCGGTTTCCGTACACCTGTCGAATATATAGGATTTCTGCAAGACGGGCAACGGCTTTTGTTCCACTCTATGATACAGTGTTCACAGAAGACATGACCTATATATACCTATTAGTTGAAATCCATACTGATATCTTATATCGCTTACCGCATCCCGTAAGCCATCGATGCTGGGACTTGTAGCATATTGCACAATCAAGATTGTACATCTTGTATCCTAGCTCTGAGAAAGGAGGACATGTTTTACAAGTAACCTGGAAGTACAGAGTAAGTCGTGGTTGATCCAGAAAATAGTGTATAACTTACAAATCCACCCTCGTGGGCTGCATAAATTGGAGATTGATCTTCTAGTGATTTCCCACAGAGAATACAATACTCTGCTACACCATTCTCTTTCTTCGGCGACTTAGTGTTACCCGATCCCTCATCTTTCGCCAGATCGATTATAGAATTGAAAATCTGTTGTTCCTTCTCTTGCGGAGGATCAGAAGTCTCTAGTCCCTCCAGCAGTTGGTTGGCTGCATCTTGTTCCTCTAGGCGAGCTACTGTGGTGATAATGTCCAAAGCGGAAGAAGATGATGACAGTGCAAATGAAGCCGAATCGATGTCAGAGCTTATATGAAAGCCATCATTATCGCGAATATTCGAGACTCTGCGATGAAGGTAGTCTGTTATAGGTTAGCTATGAAACGCGTTGAATAGCTATCAACATTACATGGAGAATTTTGAAATTTTGTTGCTTGTAGTGAGTTGTGCTCCCGTGTAGTTCTCATATTGCTGTCAATTGAAGACAAGACAAAACAAAATAGTAAGAGGTCTAAGAAACTTAAGTTCTGGCTCAAGCTGTAAGGCAAAGATTCTCTGCGTTGTCACTTAGCAGACCACTCTAGTATAAGATCTTCCTTATACGAGATGCAATTTAATTAGAGGTTAGGCGACAACGTTTTAATAACTACCAAGCGTAAGGGAATGTACTTGCAAGGATAAGCGCTAGATCATTCAGCGAGTACCATATCCTTGCACATCGACGATCAGTTTGAATATTTCCCTGTCGCTTTTAGAGCCCTCCTACACAGAGATACGATTAGGCACAGATCACCCAGCCGCTCAATGACAAGCTGAAATCCTTGCGAAATGTGGCGCGCAAGTAATGGAAACACAACAAAAAAAAAAAGAAGGAACGTATACTGTCAAAAAAAAAACATGGCAGTGACTAGTCTCTTGATTCGCTCAACATTGTCTGCTTCAAGCTAGCTCGTTTCCTTTGATGCATAATCCAGTCCGTCATGACGCGTCACACTACGACCAATTACTATCGCAACGGGATTAACTGCTGAAATGACTCTGTCCGTTCGTCGACTACAGCCTTCTCTTCCTTGTCGGCTTCGTCTTTCACAATCATGGATCCCATGCGACCCTCTACTCCCTCTTTTGCAAGTAAACATCGTTACGTGAATTACAAATTCCCTTATCTGTACATATATATAGAACTCGTCAATTTATCAAGACGCTCTTGAGATGATGATCCTCACTATCCTAATGCAGGAAAGTCATCATTTATAAAAATTAGCAGAATAAATTTAGCTCTCGGAACTTAACTACGAAAGCGGAAGTCTACCATCACCAACCCGGAGGATAGATAAATGGAATCATCGAAGGAAGATCAAATCAGACGAGGATAAGTTCCTGTTAGAAATTCAAGCAGATACGAGAAGAAAGATAGGTGAGTTAATTTAATATTGGCTGAAAACTTTTAGGAGCTCGTTTGTAGGGTGTTCGTGGATTACTTTTTACAGCTTTGCATATGTACTTGCGAGGCACAGGAGTCCAAATTCAAAGGAAGAGTTAGCCCTTAATTAGCTGCGCCAGTTCAAGAGAAAAGTTAATAGGGAATCAGATCATTTGACAGGGTATTATTTTAGCTGCTCCAGGGTTGAGATAACACTTTGGGTAGACTGGAATCAGTAGAAATCAGTATTTTTGACTTGATTTGATGAACCCCTTGCTTTGGTCCTTGTCGTTCCAACATGAAGAGCTCAAGAAGAGTTAGACCATCTTGGCACCCGGTGGTTTGGTACCGAGATATTTGATCGCAAGGATAAATACTTGTACAGGTATTTATCCTTGCGACTAAGTACTATTATATAGACCGGATATTCGGCTAAAGCGGCAAAATGAAAATACATCGTATTTGTACTTTCATTTCGCTTGGCAAAAGGGCACAAAACATAAGGTGCTTAATCCTAGTTACAGGGTTGTCTGGGTTGGGAGTTCCAGCTAGAAACATACACGTTACTTGGCTCTACGTAGGAGAAAAAAATGTCTGACCACTCTAAATTGTGTTTGAATTGTGGTCCAGTCGCTAACGAAATCAGCTTCCCCCTCAAACTCACTTTGAAAGTTTCATCCCCGCTCGCTAAATAGGGATACATACTATGCGCTTTACCCAAAATAGCCTAGCCTTGCATGATCTTAGTGGCACTTCTAAAATACCCCTTCTTGAGTAACTCTGTACCTTACGCGTCTTCACCTAACAGTTGATCGTGGTATATAGTCGGCAATGCAGAATTTGTGCGCGTTGCTTATGCTTGCTATCCGGATTAAAAGACTGGCAGTAGCAGAGCTTGATGGAGAGAATTGTAATTAACGAAAACGATGTAAGAAATGGTAGACTTGTTTGGTCTACTTATGAAATGCTAAGATGCGTACCTGGAAATATAGCAGCAGGAAACAGATAAATGAGGATATAATTTCGTAGATGGTGCAGGATCGTTACAGCACCTGGAGACCAAAAGAGCCGTAGCTAGTACATTGTGTATAACGAGGTAAGAAGTTTCTGGCTAATTTTTTTCAAGAGCAATCTTTTCTTGAATCTTGTTAAGTTGATTCTTATTTATTATTACTTCTTTTCTTCTTTTGAACCAGCTCCTAATTGAGAATGTTATTTGTATATAAATATGGCTGGCAAAGTCGAACTCCCACCTGTACGTGGTGCTGGCTACGAACCTACGATTAATATTATCGTAGAGCCAACGGGAGACAAGCGCATTCGATGGAGCTGTTGTGGTATCGTGAGCGTCGGTGGAGGTTGCCTCCCCCCATCGTACGACGGCGATGTGGCCACATCAGAATAGAGGATTACCATCAAAATGAGTATGAAAATCATCCGACATACGATTACCTGACCTAGGGAACGGGCCCTCGATAGATTCGATGTGGAACAGATGCCTAGTCGTACGATAGGACGCCTCTGGGGTGGATTGCAGAATTTTCACCGGACGGTATGGAAGGCCGGTACAGGCCGTACGTCACCGAAAGGACCAGTCGAAGCTCCAGTTAATCGAACGATCCGACGAGCTCTTGCTAAAAGAACGATTTTAGGTCAGGATATTGAGCGGCAGAGAGAAGGAAGAGGAGATGTACAATGGAAATCTAGGTGGACGATACATGGTCGTATTACTCTTTCTCGAATGGCAGAGTCCCTCACGACATGGTACGAAGGAACCCTACTGCAGCGGCAGACCCGCGTACGACTACGATCCTTACAAATGCTGGCGGTCTAGGCTATAGATATAGGAGTACAGGCTAGCGGGAGAGGTAGAACTAGCTTAGCAGGCAGGGAGAAGGAAGCTACACTTTGGTTAGTAGAGGGAAACGTCGTACTATGCTGCCTGGCTAGGGGTATAAGTAGGGCAACCTCTGCGAGATACAGTCGGCCTTGTTGTGAGGCGAGACCTGGCAAGGTAACGCGAAGCAGTTTACAGCTGTGGGGCGTGGTGTATAATGGCAGCGACAGGGACACTGTCTATATAGCCTACTGTCTATATAGCCCGAGAGGACGGATGCGTGTGTCGGTCTACAGGAGAGTATATAGGGCAGTTGGCGTGGTGTACTGATGTACCCTTAAGGAGCAAACAGGGCAGAGGAAATAGAGCAACGCTGTGCTCCGGGCAGACCGCTCGAATCAGGTATAAAATAGTGAGCTTAGGTAAAAGTCTTGAGACCTGAGGGAAAATGTGGTAAGGAGGTCGCTGGCCTTACTTGTATTATAGTTTGCAAGTAGGTTGTAATATAATTCTGTTCCTGCGAAGTTATGACGGGGCCGGGGGCAGCTCAGCTAATTACGCCCCAGGGACTGATCACATACGCTACAACATTAGGTGGAACTACGATCGACCTGGCCTTTGCCACTGACGAAATCTCAGAGCGACTCCTCGAATCTGCCAATTAGTATCGCCTTCCAAGCCCTAGTGCCTATTAGCGAGGCCCGGCCGAGCAGGTGTTGGAAGAAAGCCGATTGGGAGCTCGCTAGTTGCCTGGCCGAGCAGCCGGATACCATCTGAGAGATCACATCAATAGCCGAACTCGACAGGTACGCTCGCTGCCTATGAAACACGATCGCAGGGATCCTTGACGAGTCGGTACCCCTACAGAGAGTCTCCTGCCATGCACAGCCATGGTGGAACCCACAGGTAGCCGAAGCGGTGAGAGAAGCAAAAAGGGCACAGCGAAGATGGCTATAGTCCAAACATCAAGCAGATCGAGCAGAGGCGGGGAGGCTCAGCGCGGTAAGAGCTGAACTGATCAGGCAATCGAAGTCAGGTAATCGAAGTCAGGCAATCGAAGCAGGCTAGCTTCCGCCAGTTCATCGACGAGAAGGCATAAGGTGACGGGCTATGGAGGCTAGCGAGGTGGAGTTAAAACGGAAGCAGTACCGCGACCCAGATACCCTCCCTCCGAACAAGCAGCGGTCTGGCAGAGACATTCGAAGCTTAGACCCACGCCCTGATAGAACAATTCTTTCCAACCTCCGGGGCTGATCTGTTCGACATCCCCAACCAGAGTAACCGAGAGGAGATCGCAGTTGAGAATAGTACCACCTTCGAGGAGATCACAAGCATCCTAAGCGGGTGCTCCTCTCAATCGGCGCCAGGAAGCGATGAGATCCCTTTCCACTTCCTTAAGGCCCTACGGGAGCCGGTCGGCCGAGCCCTGACCTTACTAGCGAACGCGTGCTTACGACTCGAATACCTTCCGATGTACATGAAAACAGCGAGGACAGTTATTCTCCACAACCCGGGCAAGAGCACCTACGAAGCCCCAAGCGCCTGGCGGCCGATCGCCCTACTCAAAACCATCGGCAAAGTAGTTGAGAGGTTGATCGCCAAGCGAATCAGAGAAGCAGTAGAGGCTCACAACCTATTGCATCCTAGCCAGATGGAGGCTCGAGCAGGACTAAGTACTGGAACCACCCTCGAGTTGCTAACCAGCATGGTCCGTACAGTACAATCTGGGGAAAGAAGCAAAGACCAGGTAGCTACCTTGTTATCATTGTATATCTCCGAGGCGTTTCCGACAGTCAACCACAAACGCCTAGTGGCAGTAGTCCGGAAGCTCGGCTTCCCTAGATGGATAAAGCAGTGGGTCCAGAGCTTCCTAACCGAGAGAACAACTACACTGGTAATCAATCAATGGGGTAGAGTCACCAGAGATCCCGATCACGGCAGGACTCCCTCAGGGATCGCCGCTCTCGCTGATCATGTTCCTGTTGTATATTGACGAGCTATTCAGAATTGCAGATAAGCCAGGTCAGGGGACCCACACGATCGGCTTCGTAGACGACCTTAACCTACTTGCCTATAGTAAGAGCACTGAGCAGAACTGCACGGGTGCGAGGAGTGGGCCCGTCGGTATGGTATGCAGTTCGCCCCCCCATAAACACGAGCTGATCCACTTCACCACAGCTAGGAAGAGACATAATCTCCAAACCTTGATCCGGATAGGAGGAGCTGAAAAGCCCCCTACATCTGAGGTACAAGTACTAGGAGTATGGCTAGATCCTAAGCTTAAGTGGCAAGCATACGCAAAGATCGCGCAACAGAAAGACCAGGCTGCACTAGGTGCCCTACAGCGAGTAGCTGCCTCTACCTGGGGAGCCTCCTTCACACGAGCAAGGTTCCTCTACTGCTCAACAGTACGACCTGTCATCACATATGATACAGCAGTATGGCTCGATCCGACGAAGCCGAGCGGGGGGGGGGCAGTTGCCCAAAAGATCAGCAAACTTCAGAGCCAGGGGCTCAGAATCGTAACCGGTGCATACCGAGCTACACCAGTCAGGGAGATGGAGAAGGAGGCGTTCGTCCTACCAGTGGAGCTCTACTGTAAGGATCTCTAAGCGAAGAATATACGGAGGACCTGTTCCTCGCCGGTAGGACAGATCATCAAGGAGCAGTGCGGAACGATCGAGCGGCGGATCACTAGAAGACGTAGGTGCGAGGTGGGGGGATCAGAGCAAACATCAATTGTCAATAGGATCAGCTGGGCAAGCAGAAGGAAGCAGGAACTAGGAGGCCAGAACAAAAGAGCAGTATTGGCAGAATGAAAAGTTCGATGGTTACAGGAACAGGCAGGTACACCAACAAGCTGGCCGGAAAGCGTCGCAGCACACGGTTGGCCTGAGCCCAAGAACCTTAAGCTATACGATCGGCTAAGGAAGGCAGAAAGCTCACTACGACATTCAGTTCAAGGTGGTGGGCACCTGCGCCACCTAACCGATATCCCGACTTAAAGCACGCCCCATCATAAAGCACACCCAAAAAAATCACCATTTTTTGGGTAACTACAACCTTCAACTATAGATAAATCCGACCACGAAGCTCGTATGAAGGTAGTACTTACTGATTTGGATAAATAAGATATCCCGAATTACAGTAAAGCCGCTAGAGACTATAATCTATCCTGTTCAGCTATATCCCGCCGATAGAGGGGGTTAACTGCCTCGAGGTAGAAAGCCAGCTCTTTATACCGTCAACGACTTACAGATAAGGAGGAGCAGTCTTTAATTACTCAAATTAACAAGCTGACAGTCTGTTCTATACCTCCTATGAGCCGTATCATCAGAAACCTCGCAGAAGAGATGATAGGGGGTCCTGTAGATAAGAACTGGACTGCTCAATTTGTAAAATGTTATAAAGATATACTTCAAAGTCGGTATCTCTATAATGTTGATGATTTAATTATTAAGGCTGAATCTGTTCGTTATTTTCAATATTTCTATAAACTAGTTTGTCTGATTTTATATGGTTATTGCTTCATATATACTTTTTGATGGCTAATTTAACCCTTACTGCAGACTACTCAATCGCTGAAGCCCAAGCAAGAGGATTAGAGAAGTTACTAAAGATTGAAAAGAAGAAAAGATTTCGTAGCAAACGGCTTAATCTTGTCGGAGAAGTAGATAATGGAAAAGGCCAACTTTTTTCTCCTTCTCGAACTATCACTACTGTGACGAATATATGATTTGCACCTACAAGTCAGGCCCGCAAAGCATCCGGAATACGTCCGTAATCGGCCCTTTGACTTGGCCTATATAAAAAGCCTATCTCTCCCAGCCTGTAGTTAGCTCTTTAGTTGATAATTCTAAGGTCGTTCGATTCTCTTCGCAGATATGTCGTTATAACTACTAGGGAGTTTAATCGACAAAAGTAAGCTAAATTTGAGTAGGAAATGCAAGATAAAGCTACTAAGAAGAGTAGGAAGCAAGAAGAAGCTGATAAAATAAAGTAGAGAACGAAAAGAAGAAGTTAGAAGCAGCTGAGAGGAAAGTACAGAAGGAGGTTAGTCGATATATTGTATATAAGGTTAAAACAACTTAAAAGAAGGCTCTTAAAACCCTTAAAACACCTACCAGATTCGTCAAAAAGGTTCTTTCTAGAATTAGAATGCCTAATATATAATATAAAGAGGTTTCAGAGCCTCCTAAGGCCTCGAAAGAAGTAATAATGGACTCATCGAAGGAGAGTAGTATAATATTCTCAAGTCGAGGCCGTCGTATCATACTTCCATAACGGTTCAAGTAATAGAATTTCTGAGTATAGGATCATCTTAATCTATATTATTTCTACTTAAATCTTTAATTTTATTGTGATATCTCAAAATTTTGATTTTTAATCGATTCTGAAGCATAATTAAAGAATGATTATTGGGGGGTGCTTTATGGTGGGGCGTGCTTTAAGTCGGGATATCGGTTACCCCACTTCAGTGGTTCCAACAGATTCGATCATGTAAGAGGACGTTACGGAAATTGTACAAAAATATAAAAAGTTATTATAATGATTTAAAATTAAGTATTTAAAGACAAATAATTAACGTAACAACTATATATTCAGCACTAGGTAAAAAATATATAAGGTAAGTTCAAGTTAACTTTTAAAATATAAGACTATTCGATAGAACGAAGAGTTTATTATAATTAGATGTCAGCAATAGTATATATGGAGTGGATAATGGATATAGGCGATGAACCCAGGGCTTCTTTCAGTCATGTTTTCTTGTACTCCGTCGCAACGAAATGCACTCAGGCTCAAGACATCAAAAGGATATCAAAAGAAATATACGATAAGCTGGATAAGTACCTCCCTCCACACCTTAAATTCGAATTTGTTGTTTGGGAGAGTGAAGGCGATGACAAGGGACCAAGAAAAATCAATTGCAGCATTCTAATGGGGTATAGCGAGCAGAACGAATTTGTTAGCTGGTTCAAGCGTAAGTTCTGGCCAAGGGAGGTCACCGAATTTGATGACTCAAGAAAAGACATGGCCTCTCTGCTGGATGGGCTGATAGTGGGGAAAATATTAACTTGGCTGCCAAGCAATTTGCCGCTTGACAAAAATCCTTACGCATATCTCCAGTCCTATGGATACGACAACACTCTTTTCTATACATCAAACAATTATGGAGGAGAACCTAACACTGTGGACTTCATAAAGTCTGCCACACAAATTCTTACGGTCATATATAACGAGTCCAATCATCACGCACGATGGGAGCGCTGTTCCGGCTCTGCTGTGTAATCTAGATCTTGAATTGAACCTATCTATCTATCTGGAAAACTAACTACACGTCTGCTTGAAGGGGGTTTATATCCTCAAGCTGTGGCAAAATAAGTGATTGTAGTGCATTCTGTAGTTTACAAATAGAAAAGTACAAGTATTGAACAGCTGGCAATTGTGATCGTTGATTAATGTGGAAATAGCTTCATTCTCACATCTACTGTAATGTGCACCGAGCTCGGATATGAGATAAACGATAGTCCGGGTCGCTGGCACCCAAGTACAATAATAGGGAGATTAAAAATTATATAAAGTTTTATATTTAATTTGATTATAATCTGTTAATTAATTAATATTATATTGTAATTGTAATATAATTATAATTTATTAGGATTCTATTAATCGACCACCGCAAATTGCTAACCGACTGGCGCGCCCTATATATTGTATCCTCGGAACACCTACAAATTGAATGTTTAGGAAATTTTGGTATCTATATTGAAAGTGACATTATTTGTGCGTGCACCATTGTAAAGTTATGTGTCTCGATGTAGGATACAATTATGTGGGGTCCGGTTGAATAGTTACAATTGCCGGTTGTTCAGTAAAACTCTTTTCTGATTATTACTCGTATTGATGACTTCCTGACAATTTAAGTCATTAAAAGAATAAGTATCTACCTACCAAGTTCTTCGATTTTCAGTATCTCAAAACTGGATATACAGATATTTCCTTTCATCAGATAAGGATAAGTGAACAATCTTGGAACTTGCTCCAGAAGTATCTCGATATGCAATCAATTTCTCCAGTCGTCAAGAATGTACATCTTGTTGGTAGTGTTTGTCTCCCCGATACATACACTATCTTCAGTGAGATGGCAAAAACATTCCCTTCCCAACTGAAGCGCATTCCAGACGGTGAGCCTGGTAATCGAGGTAACTTTGTCCTCTGGCAACGCAGTGTATTCCGTCAACATCCTTACCTTATTCGCCCGCTATACTTCAACTTGGCACATAGCCCTAGTTCTATTCCAATCGCACAAGAAGAGATCAAACTTATGCCAGTCAGCTACGATTTCTATGCTATTAATTCGTATTCCACCTTTTGTCAATTACGTAACGATGGTGTAATTCCTAAGAATGTACGATTCCAGGTTTCCCTTCCAACACCTATCAATGTCCTTCACGTCTCGATTGAACCAGCTTACCAAGAAGCTCTTGAGCCAATTTACACCAAGGCGTTCCTAGCCTGTGTTCGTAACATTCAGGACAACATTCCCTCCGAAGACCTAGCTATTCAATGGGATGTCGCAATCGAATTCGCCTTTCTCGAGGGTATAGTTTCACCACCACCACATTTGGCTATGGCTTTGAAAGATCATATTATCAAACGTATCTTGGAATTGGGAAACTCTGTGGATAAGGGAGTGGAAATGGGGTTTCATTTCTGCTATGGTGACCTTGGACATCAACATTTTGTGCAGCCAAAGAATATGGGCTTATTAGTTGATATTGCGAATAAAGTCTTGGAGGAAACAAGGAACAGAAGATCAGTAAACTGGATTCACATGCCTGTGCCAAAGAATCGTACAGATCGAGAGTATTTCCAACCATTGAAAGACTTGAAGATTGAGGAGACAGAATTGTATTTGGGACTTGTGCATCAGGATGATATTGAAGGCACGAAAACCAGAATCAATGCTGCAAGTGAATTTGTCGCAAACTTTGGTATTGGAACAGAATGTGGTTTAGGCAGAGCGGATATTTCAGAGTTGAAGAGTGTATGTGATATTGCAAAGCAGATTACAGAGAGTTATAATACTGATTTAATTTAACTAAGGCAAGTATCAAAGTTTGAGCTTAATATATTTATTTATTTATTTATTTAATTCTTACGCCTATCAGATAATTCTATGAGGAGCTACACTAGTTAATTTTTAAGGAAACCTTTAATGGACAAAAACCTGAACAATTTACCTTGTTGATCTTCTCGCTCTTCGTTATGCTTCTCGCTTTTGACTATTTTCTTTCTATACCCTCATTTTATTCACTATATCCTTGCCTCCCTCTACTATCCCCCTCGACCTGATCCCCTTCTGCCTCTTCAGCTGCTCTATATAGTAGCCGATCTGCTAGGCTATACTGGCCTAGCTTGCCACTCCTGATCATCCATCTTGCAACTACTACCCCGGACCCTGGCTCCGAGATTAGTTGTCTGAATAGTGCTCCTGGTTCCCAGCTACCCCTCGGCTGATCTGTACAATGTAGGAGGGCATGCTCTGCTGTCTCTGGCCTTGTTCCACAGAGGCACTCTCCAGACTCGATCCCCGGCATCCTTGCCGATGCTAGGAACTTCCGTAGTCCGATCCTCCCTGTTCTTACCTGAAAGAGTATTGAGCTCTCTGCCTTTCGCAACTGCTCGTACAGCCTAAGTCTCTGGTATTCAGGCCGGCCAAGAGCTGCTACGTTCTCCGGCCAGCTTGTATTCTCTCCTGTTCCTTGGCCCAGTGTATTCGCCACTCTGCTAGTATTGCTTTCTTGCCTTGGCCCCCTAGCTTCTCTTCCCTCCTCTCTGCCCAACTGATCTTCCCAGGGATCAGTATCTGCTCCTTCCTCCTAGCCCCTCTCCTCCTTTGCCGACACACTCGTTGTGCGATCGCCTTGCACTGTTCCCAAATGAACTGCCCTATTGGCACAGAGTAGGTCCTTCGTATATGTTTCGCATAGAGCTCCTTGCAATAGAGCTCTACTGGTGGTACAAAGGCCTCCTTCTCAATCTCCCGTACTGTTGTAGCCTTATATGCTCCGGTTATAACCCTCAATCCTTGGCTCTGGATCTTGCTCATCTTCTGTACTACCGCTCCCCCGCTCGGCTTAGCTGCATCGAGCCATATAGCTGCCCCGTATGTGATCACCGGTCGGACTGCCGAGCAGTAGAGTAGTAGTCTTGCTCTTGTAAAGGAGGCTCCCCGGGTGGAGGTTGCCACTTTCTTTAGTGCGATCACATATATAATATAATATATATCATATATATCATATATTAGAATATATTATCTTTATAATAATTTGTATAAGATTGTATATATAATTACATCTATAATCTATCTGGATATTCCTTTATAAGATATTATTTAGTTTTAGCTTTAAGGTTCTAAGTTTATTTAAGGTCCTTTCTTATAATTAGATATAATTCTTTAATTCAATATTCTAAACCTAATTAATATTTATTATGAAACTGATCAGATCGGCTACTAATTGTATATATGTACCGATCCCATAGATTAACATACCGATTATAAAGCATCAACTACTGACAACTCAGTGATCATTACTTGGGTTGATTACTAGCAAAGTTTCAGTGACATTAACACGTTGAGTATAGCATTCGGACTAACATAGTCATCACTAGAGCTTCTTCAGCCACATTCAATACAATCCTATACTTCCGGAATTACCTATCGGCAAACATCAAAGAAAATTTACAGTATTTGTGCAAGACGAAACCGGCCACAAATTCCCAGTTACTGGATCCGCTGACTTCCCCGAAAGATATACGGGAAGACTACAATAATAGTTGCTCTGACAGTCTACACTGTATTTAGTACAGATAAGACACTTAAAATATATATTCAAAGACGACTTACAGATTACTTTCTCTTTAAGTTTTAACAATTTATACTTGTATTCAACATGAGCAGACTTCTTCAAGTGGTAATTTTGGATGCTAACGAGCCCACCTTACTCTGGGAAAAGAATAAGTTTTCTCCTCTTTTCGAGCAGCTCATTGTAAGTCTAAGTGGAACAAGTGTCCCTGCCATTACCCCTATCATATCAAGCTATGATGTCGTTCAGGGAGAATACCCACAATCATTCAATAAAGTGAATGTTATTGTGGTCACCGGTTCATGTAGGCAAACCGTAAAGACAATTGTATTAATAATATTACTAACATTTATCTAGCTGCGTCCGTGAACGATATACATAAATATTGGATCTATAAGTTACAGCTTTTTATTAAGACTGTGTGGTATTCCGAACCTCAGATAAAAATTTTTGGTTCTTGTTTTGGTCATCAACTCCTCTGCAAGACTGTCTTAGAACTTGAAGTAAAGCGAATTGAGTGGGAGATCGGCGTACAGCCAGTTACTCTTTCTTCCATTTTTGTTGATGAATTTACTATAGCAACGAGCTCAAAACCTCCTAATCCTATGCGGATTCAACTAATTCATGAGGATCATGTCATGCCTCCTTGTGACGGCATACTGCCGTCAAACTGTATTATTGTGGGAAGAAGTGCTAGCTGTCAAATACAAGGGGTATATGTACCTCGCCGTCTGCTGACGTTTCAAGGTCACCCTGAATTTGATCGCCATGTTTGTAAAGAGACCGCCGAAGCATTCGTTACAAAAGATATCAAAACGAGCTCAGATCTCATAGAGGAAAGCTTGCATGCTATTAATCAAGATGATGACAGTCGGTGGATAAGACAAGCAATATGGAGTTTCTTTGTAGAACCATAAATTGTCCTTATTAAACGTCCTGGTCTCTTGGGATTCTTGTAATTGTTGTTTAAACATACCGTACCATAAAAATGCAATAGATTGGTTTGAGAAGTTATGTTAAGTGTACTAACAGTGCCATTCGCAGAAACGATCTGATCTCAGTCTTCAGAATCCTAATTTAACTCCTAATTTAATGTCTTTAACGTCTATATGACTTTAAAGCCCCAAAATTAACCAGAACTAGCAGAACGACGTACTCAGCATCATGGAGATCGTAGAGCATTGTAGTTATTATATCAATCAGTCAAGACGAGCAAGGCTTACCAAATTTGCAGTGAAATCGCAGTGTTTGTAGCAACGAACACAGTACTCGCAGTTCTTCTTCTCCAAAAGGAAGAAATCCACGAAGATATTATGATCGTTGGGAATTTATGTTTAACGAGGGTCTGAGTCCTTGGATCTAAGCTATCTTGGAGTATACAGTCGGTCACTGGATAGGTCAGTATAAATTTTATCTAGCAATATTTAGGAAGGAAAAGTTTTAAGTCCACTGTCTTTGTGTGTTGCAGTGCCCACTCCTACTACTACTTCTCATCTACTACTAATATGACTCCCACATTTCATGTAAATGTGAATATACCAACACGAACGAGTTCCACAATGCTATTGATTTTGTTCCGCCCCACTCGCACTTCAGATCCAGCCGTCAATCTTGCTCAATAGGTCTACCCCATTCATCAATATTATCTAAACTACGAATGCGCCAGCTGGGCAGTGGATCACAGTTGACAAGTGGGTTGATATTTGAAGGTGCACAAGTTGAGTTGGAAAGAATAGCTACTATAAATCCTGTTCAATTATCTATACCAGAAACCATATTGTACATCGATAAAAGTAAGGGTTGAAGAGCAATATTCTCAATCGACGCTTCCCAGCCTGAGTAGCCTCATAACCACCTACTTTATAGTCCGAGTTGACAGCTCTTATTGAGCTGAAGACTGTCATAAGATATCCTCCAAACGACAGGTTAACAGCAACAATTACATTGACAACTACGCCAGCAACTACGCCGGCATCACTACGAAACAAGGGAGAGAAATCAATAAACACCCCATTCGTACTTCAGGTAATATTGACCAATGGGAAGGCCCATTGATCGATCAATATTGCCCAGTAGGGCTGAAGTGCTAACAGGGCGGATCAGATCAAGATTCTTCTGATATGTGCGTTGAGAATTGGTACGGTCAAGGTCACTATCCAGCAGATCCTCGCAGATATTGCCTCTCGGCGCGACAAGACCTCGCAGTGGGTAAAAGAAAACGCCGAAGCCCGGTCCTGTGTGCTTTTGAGACTGCGGCTCACTATGTTATTGAACCGGCCATGACTAACTTTTCATTTACCACGTCGCGTGGTGACGTTTAGTGGCATGCCCAAAATTTCAATTTATCATTGTAAATTAAAAATCGTATATTTCCTATTATCACTAACTACATGTTATTTTCTAGATTCAAGTAGTTCTATATATACCTAGAGCTCAGTACTCTTCCAGGCAAGAACAGGAAGGATTGGACTACGGAGGTTCCGAGTATCAGTAAGAGTACCGGGGATCGAATCCGGAGAATGCCTCTGCGGGACAGGGCTAGAGAGAGCAGAGCATACCCTCCTACACTGTATAAATCAGCCGAGGGGCAGCTGGATCCCAGGAGTACCATTTAGACAACTAGTCTCAGAGCCCGGGGCGGTAGTTGCAAGATGGATGATTAGGAGCGGTAAACTAAGTCAGTATAGTCTAGCAGCTCGGCTACTATATAGAGCAGGCAACGAAGCAGACAACGAAGTAGAAAGGGTTTAGACTGAGGAGGATAGGAGGAGAAGGCAAGGATAAAGAGAATAAAGTAGGATACGGAAAGAGAATAGATGAAAGAGAGGAGAGTAAAATAGAGCAAGAAGATCAGCAAGGTAAATTGTTAAGGTTTTTGTCCATCAAAGGTTGCCTTAAAAGTTAACTAGAGTAGTCCCTCATAGAATTATCTGATAGGTGTAAGAATTAAATAAGTAAATATATATACCTATAAATATTTAACTTGAACTTTTAACGAGAAGTTAAGATTACTCAAAAAGAGAGTTCATTCGAACTTCTCACAAATTCTTATCTTAGTGCCATGATTAACCTTAAGGTTAATCTTAAAGTAAAATGTATCTCAGGTGTTCCACAAACTGTGCTCAACTGCCCAGTTACAGCCCACAGCGCAAAAGAAATCGAGCCGGAGGAAGAATTGGAGCTTTTCGGGTCACTTGGAACTCAAATACTACTACGGTTACCAAACTTCGATGTTAATTTCTTAATAGCTCTTAATGTGCTCTATAATCAGTACAAACCCTAGAATTATAGAAGTAGTATAGAATTACTGCTTGTTGATGCGAAAAGGTGATTCTCAATGAAATCGCTCGAACCATCTTCTTCTATTTTTTAATTACTTCGTCGCCGGGAAATAAAGGTTGATGATACATATACCCCGGTTATTGTTAGAATTCTCCACAATTGCAGGATTTGGACGATCTGATTCAATAAAAGTACCCGTGTTGATAGAATCTACCAGAATAAATTTAACCTTTATTCCCCCGAGTACCAAAGTAAAAGAAGGCCAGACCACTTCTGATTGGTTTGAAGAGCATAGATTTGCCACCTCTGATTAGTCCCATTGGGATTTAACTGTAACGTGACTTCGGGCCTCGATCAGGATCGGATGTACGTACAAGATCAGATCACTAAAAATTCACACTTGTTGTAAGGAGCGTCAGCGAGTTACCCCTCTGAGCAGAGCACGGACCCTGAAGCGACCAAACACAACTCGTATAAAATACACACTGAAAATTTATCGTTCCCAATATTCAAAACATTCAAAGCTTCTTTCAATCAAAGAACTTTCTTCTATTTACTTCCGCTCACCATTTCTGCTCAAACTCAAGATTATTTCGACTTTCGTAAGCCCTTTCATCATACTCTATCTGTCTTCAAAGTGTGTAATGAGCCAGGCGCACCAAATGCGAATACGCCTCGTGTTCTTGTGAAAGCTTTAGCCTGAATGTTTTTCCCGTTTCATATCCTCTCCGCGACTCAATCACTACCCCGCCTCGAGCCTTTGTGTCATAAACTGGTCCGTTCTCGCTCAATTGACTGGTCTCTGCCCTGCAGTCTCCCTTTTTTTTTAAAGACGCGGCACAGCAAAGACGACAAAATAAGTGGGACTTGACCAATTATAAGGCTTCTTCTTTTACTGCCGCGACTGAGCCACCGAGATAAAATGAAAATCCAGTACACGATGAGGTATGGAGCTCCCAAACTCCCAGATACTAAGTAAGTGAGGGTCACCTGTACTTGGTCTCAAGGGATAAATAACAATTCCCCCCTAGTCGCTCCGCACTCTAAATTTTGACCAATAATATAACGCCGACAATGCTCTCTCTATCAATTGATTGGTCGCAAAATACAAGCCACAAGAACAAGGGGTCCAATTATTTATCCTTGAGACCAAGTACTTCGTCTGAAAGACCTTGTGTCGGGATTGCCGTGATTTGACTCTTAGAAATGTTACCTTACGGAATAAAGTATGCATTATTGAAATCGCAGTTTATTACTTATTTATTTGTCCAAAGGCCTTAATTCGCTGGGCAAACTATTTGAGCGATGATACTTTGGTAGTCGCCCGAATAAAGGTTAAATTTTTTCTGGTAGATTCTATCAACGAAGGGTACCTTTGTTGAATCAGATCGTCAGGATCCTACAATTCTGTAGAATTTTAACACTAACTGGGGTATACGTATCAACCTTTATTATGCCTACCACGAAGTATTATCACGACAGATAGCATTTTATTATTATCCAGGGATGTTTGTCACAATGCAACGTCCGAGGGCATCTTTTCTAGGATTAGTACTATGGTAGAATACCATGTATGGTGTAGAGCTAAGAGTGCTGTAACACGGCTGAACCACAGTTCTGGTAGATCAAGTACGTACCATAAATCATTGCTTCCAATCACGTTTGAGTATTCGCAATGTTGTCATTATCTTTGTTCTAGGCTACCAAGTACTACCTTTTCCTTGAAATATCCTGGGATTTTCAACTCAAAGACGGCTGAACCACAGTCCTGGGACACATGTAGGGATACATTAACCATAATCGCAAGTAGTAGTGGATAATACGAACATGATGAAACTATCCTAGTAGTACGGTCGGTAGTACAATCGGCAAGTAAGTGAAGCAAGAGTATATTGTACTTGGTCTAGTTTTGACTGATCCCTTTTCCACCCGCAATTCCGAAGCATGATAGACTTCTACTTCATCGTTAGCAACAACATCATCGCTAGCAACAATATCAAATGTTATGTAGGCATTATCGTTAGAATCGTAATAGGAAGCGTGTTACAATCATGTTAGAAACCGTATGGGATACATAGGATAATATTAAAGCTCCTTGATATATTTTAAATAATATACACATAGTACGGAAGGGGGTTGTCATAATTAATGCAACAAAGGCGGTAAGCGATTTTGCTGCAACTTTTATTCTACTCTTTATCAATAATACTATACAGCGCTTTACAGTGGGACGTCTACGCACTGAATACAAGACTTCAAATTAAAACAGCAAGTAGATTTTTCTCTATATAGCTTAGTAAAGGTGGCAGAAAAACATTTGTTGTTGCATTAATTATGACAACCCCCTTCCGTACAGCTATCCACAAGCAGGACCTTTCAACCAACAATATTTTCGCAGTGATGTGGAGCGACTAGGGGTACACTGCATGCCCCACTCCACACGCTAGTGTAATAGTAGTGTCTCGAGGATAAGCACTTCTGTTGGTCTTCATTCTAAATCTTACCCAATCATATACCACAAATGGTATTCTTTCTACAAACTGATTGCTTGATGAACAAAAGGAACAAGAACGGGGACCACAAGTGTTTATCTTCGAGACCAAGTATATCCTCAGAACTGTACGAAGTATGGGCTGGCAGTACACGGCCGTTTGCACGCAATACACTACGTTAGTTCTGCAACCCTTACACGGACTCGTAGTCCGATATTTCACCTTCAAACTGCGCTAGTTTGCACGGTTTCCACTACTGACAACAGTGTCTGGTAGATTATTATATGTATTTGTACCCTCTTGGCTGAATCTAAGTTGGCACAAGTATTGTGCCTGAGACGAAGTCCAGGTTTTGTATTATCTTGTTGATGGATTCAGATTGCTCTTTTTCTCTCTGCAGTTGTTAGATTTTCGTTCGAAAGACAAGTGAACCATAGTGCTGGGGAAACGGTACTACATACTATATATCTGCACCTTCGACTTTACCTCTTATCAACTACAATATTAAACTGTGTATAGAGTGGTTTATGATATGTTTGTCGTAGAATCTAGATGCTGAGAAGACGGTGGAGGGTAAACACTATACAGTATCTATACGACTTGTTTTGCTCCTGGATCATAAATCGTGTTTATAATCAAGAAATTTCCATACTTTACTAGAGGAAATGTAGAGAATAGTAGGTATAAAAACTTAAACAATGGTAAAGCGTTGGAAAAAAACAAGTGATGGGGATACGGCACAATTTCTGAAAGCTCTACATAGACTGGTCTCAGATTATAACGCTTTTACTTATACACCCGTATCACAATATCCTACGCCTGATATCTGGATAGTGTGGCACCTTAAGCTGAAACTATCCTGATCACTTCTGTGTGTTGCTTCTTTTCATTACACTCTCTGGTCGGCCTCAGCATTGTATGGTGTGAGAATGTATGGTCCTTGTTGCCTGCATCGAATTAGCTAAATACTGAATACTTTTTATATTCAGGAAACTTACTGCTGCGCCTGCTGTTTGAGATATTCCCCGAGTTTCCTCATATGTTCTGCTATCTGCACTATCTGCATCTCCATCTTCTTTATGTCCGCTTTCATTTCACCCCCAACCTTGTTTATGATCCTCTCTTCCATCTGCTCAAGAGTTCTCTTGTTTCCCTCCTCCATCTCTCTTTGAATGTCCTCTCTGATACCCTCTGCCATTTGCTTTTTCGTAGGGGCTGCAGCCTCTACTAAATATGCGAAAAGCTGTTGGCTCTGGACGTGGATAGGGGAATTTGTTTCATTGTCGATTTCGATCCTGCCATTTTGTATTGTGGGATTAAGGTGTGGCCTATCGTTATAATTGGGATTCTCTTGTCCTGGAAATAGGTTTGAACTCGTAGAAGCGAAATGATTATGAGTATTGTCATGAGGTGATATGGGGACTTCTCCAGGCGTGGTGAGCGGATCAATATCGAAAATGGTTTCAGGGAACGTGTTACGCCACGGAGAGTTTTGGTGGGCTGGATGTGTTCTTTGGGCCATAGCGGTACGAAATTGAAAGTAAAATGAGATAAGGGGAAAATGAAAGATGACAGTTGAAGGTATTCTTTCTTGTTTTCACAATTGGGACGAACGTTTTATTACTCGAAAACTCTCGTTCCGAACTTCATCTACTACCAACTACTACCAACATATCATATGTCACTTGATTGCATATTTATGCGGGAGGGATCATGCAGGAAGGATATATTTAGGGCTAGCATACTGCCTACGTAAAGTTGTTGCCGAAATGAGTTAGTCTGAATTGTTGGAATAGGTTGTGGAGTAATATCCGGAGAAAAGCTTAATATGGTTAGTCGGTAAATATTTGATGACCTACCCATGCAAGTGGAAACTTGGACAAATATGGTTGGAAAAGAGAGGCAACTGTTATTCAATTGTTCGAGGAGGAAATTTTAGATATTATGTTCTAAGTTAGTTTTTAGACACACAAAGGTCAGCAAAGACACCCGCAACGCAATTTCCTCTTTCTATTATATGTGACTGTAGCAAGTGTTCTTAATTGTCACTTGCACTAGGATCATGAACATTGAGAATGCTAAAAAGATCTTTCGGAGTGAGCGACGAGCTTACTGGTGTGATATCAAGAACCCTAAGTTAAAACGACGGTTTCAGAATCGTATCAATAAACACGTGTCACGCTGGAAGGCAGACTTCTTTCTGGAGACAGCCGAGGACTACCAGATATTGGCACGCGAACTCAAAGATATGCGAGAGGGGCGAAGAAAAAAACGCAAGGGAAGACCAAGGAGCTCTCAAGACCGATCAAAGAGGCGTAAAAGCGAGCGTCTTGCGAATAAACGTCGAAACCTGGGTAGCATAGATAGTCCAGGGAGAGATAGTCTCTTCGACTCAGAAATGGGCTGTTGTTTCGAACAAGTCCACAACATGCCACCTTCAGAGGATGTTGTCGACACTAGTACCGACATCGCCATCGACTGTTCTCCAGGCACTTCAAGTTATGATTTGACACAGTGCCTATCAAGCGACATTGGTGGAACTCCCGAGAGCACCCCAAGCAATTCTTTCCAGATCTTTACTCCGCAGACCATGAGTCATGACTCCAACATAATATCTCGGGTTGATGAGATAGATGATCCTCTATCTGCTTCAACATCGCTTCATCAATATGGAACGTACCGCACAAGTAACATACGGGCCGTATCTTCACAGGAGAATATCGGTACTGGAAATCGAACCGATTTCGATTGGAGGGATGATGCGGAATTGACCGGGTTGTATATGGTCCCTCAACATGGAGATGAGAGAACCACGACATATAGTTTCGAGCCAAAGTTCGATCAGTCAGTCGTCAAAGTCAATCAACCAGCATTGATACCGCAGAAGGATCTCAATTTACTTGGCACCTCTGATTACGTTCATATGCTGGCACCATCATCCAGCTTACTTTCCCAAGAAGCTGGTAATGTGATGCAGCAATTAAGACAATTTAATCAGGCACAACTTGGTACGAAAGCAACAGATCTAAATTCTGAATCGGGGGAGAATGCAGATCAGACGATTCCGAACAGATCTGTACTATCTGGACGAACACCACATGGACAACAAAATGAGTTGGCTCTATTGATTGAGCAATGCTTAAATACGATACAGAGTCAAAGGACGCTCGAAAGGGATGCAAAAGATATAGAACTGCGCAGAACAATAGAGTATCTCTGGAATGAGATTCGGGACGCATGATGCCCTATTCATCACCGTGTTGATTTATTATCAAAATATCAAGAGACATTATAATATTCCACTACCGATAAATATTGTTCTTTACGGCAACTTTCAGTTCTAAGTTCAACTAGTCATGTGCCAATTCTTATAGAATAATCAACCCTTGCCACCGTCCAGGTGTATAATTATATGTTGGAAGAAGCTCAAAGTGAGAGTACCTCTTCTCCGGCGAAATGCTTGATGCCAGGCCTTCTCGAGGATTCTTTACAAACCGGCGTATAATTATCCACAGGCACTGCTTTGTAACTAACAATGAACCTGGAATTCGGTATTTTGGTTACCTTTTGATTGATTATATTTAGTACTATATATATTTCGATAGTATATATATTAGAAGAACCAAGCGCACAAATACGACTCTATAATATTAGCACGTATGTGAATAGTTAGGCATATGATTATAAAGAGACAGTTGATTGATCTCCCTTCAATTGAGCTCCCCAGACATTGTTTATAGACTTGGGTGAGCTTCGTGAAAGGAGATCTGAGTCGAGCAAATTGCTCAATCTAGTTAATTTACATGAGTCGGAAGCTCCCGATCTCGGTACTCATTATTAGTGAGCGACAGCAATCTCCACTCGCTGTCGTTGAGCGACAGTGATCCCCACATACTGTACATACAACGAGTCGTACATTCCTGAGAATTCTGGCCATATGTCAGGTGATCATTTCCTGTAACAAATATAGAGATCAAAAAGGATATATTTTATTTAATTCTTATACCTATCAGATAATTCTTTGAGGAGCTATACTAGTTAACTTTTAAGGAAAGCTTTACTAGATAAAAACCTTAACAATTTATATCACTAATCCTTATGCTATTCTTTACCTATCTCGCTTTCTTTTACTCTCCTCCTTCACCCCAACTAGCCCCTTCTCTTGCTCACCCCCCCTACGCCCACTGTTCCTACCCGGCCTCCCTCTGCCTCATCGCCCGTCTCATACAGAAG
This sequence comes from Clarireedia homoeocarpa, assembly GCA_001465935.1. Classification (NCBI taxonomy): domain Eukaryota; kingdom Fungi; phylum Ascomycota; class Leotiomycetes; order Helotiales; family Rutstroemiaceae; genus Clarireedia; species Clarireedia homoeocarpa. Next base: position 23,907 of record LNKV01000106.1, read on the forward strand.
CCGGTCTGCTAGGCTATGCTGGCCTAGCTTACCACTCCTAATCAACCGCCTCGCGACTACTGCCTCGGACCCTGGCTCTGAGACCAATTGCCTGAACTGTGCCCCTAGTATCCAACCCCTCCTCGACTAAACTGTACGATTTAGGTGGATGTGCTCTGCTGTCTCTGGCCCAGTCCCGCAGGGACACTTCCCCGACTCGATCTGGAACCTCCCATAGGCCTATTGGATGGTCGGTCTCCTATATAGCTATGGGAGATTAACCTCCTGTGCACGTACCATATCATAACTTAAACTTCCCAACTAGGCAATAGTGAGGCCAGCCATGGGAGACTGACCTCTTGTGCACGTACCGCATCATGACTTCCCAATCAGGCATTAGTGAAGCTATCCAGAAATAAGAATAAATGTTAATATTGATTGAGAGTACAGACTTCAAGTACTTTAGTTACAGGCCAAATAAATCCAAACACTGGGTCCAGGAACCTTCTAGTACCTTGCTTAATACAGTAGCATTATGGGCAAATATGTAGCATTTATACTCCAAATCAGTCTTGTTTTCAAGTATTTTCTACCCAAATAGTATTAAATAATATAAATGATATAGGACCCAGTGTTTGGATCTATTCGGCTAGTAACTGAAGTACAAATACACTGATAAAGTGGAAAACATCTAAGCTACTTTATTTTTATTTGCTCTTGCCCTGGTAGTCATACCATTGCCAGATGCTCCTGCCCATGCCTCTACCCTTCCTTTCGCCTTATTATTGTTATTATCTCCTCCCCTCACTGCCGCTCTTTTGGCCAATGGTGCTTCAGTTGCAGTTATGCCTTTCCTCTTATTTACCTTCCTTCCAGCCTTTTGAAGAGCACTGACAGCCTCTCTCCCGTTCATTCTTTGCACTGCTTTATTCAAAGTGATCTTGTTTCCACACGATTATCTGAAGAGCTAATTTACAGAGAAAAGAAAAAGGGTTTATATCCTCAACAAGTGGCAAAACAGAGAAAGTGCTAGAAAAGTGAATTACGAAGCAGTGATGCCATCATGGAGCTTGTGGAGCCCTGGGTGGAGCCATGGCATAATGTTAGTCTCCGATCATAACCGAATACCCTCAATTTCACAAAATAAGTTCATCTATTCAATTGTTCCAATATACAAAGTACAATGCCTCTTGTCTTCCAGCAGGCATCACAATAATAGCTTCGCTCCGCTGCCTATCCAGCCCGGCACACCCACTCTCCTAACTATAATTGCGCATCTGGTAAATGGGCCCGATATGGACCACCACCCGCGCATCCGGCCGGTCGATGTCTAACCCAAATGCATTCGTGGCCACTACCACCCGTCCATCGGCGCTCTTCCACACTTTCCGGATCTCATACTTGACTATAATATCACCAACATCGCGGTAATATACATGGCACTTCAATATGCAACTCACCTCCTTCGTGGTGGTAATGCTACTACTATATATAATGATATTGACCGGCGCAATGTACTCGTCTAACTTCTGCTCTACCAACTAGCGCACCGCAGTAATCTTTCCTCTCCCAACGTGTTCTCCTCGTACTCTACTACGGAATACGCAATGTTCGGACGAACAGCTGGTAGGGGACCGGAACATATACACCGCGTCGGCTGGGATCCTCATGATCTGCATGAACTCGGGCTCAGTATGGGGAACAATGTGGCCGTCAAATACACCATCTGCACCCTCTCGTACCGTTAACTCACCCAAACGCCGTATCTTGGGCCGGAACGTGGACGTGCTGTCCAATACGGTATGACACTCATCAAAAAAAATCAGCTCTAACAATGTATTCCTTGCAATCGGTCCAAAACGTCCCAAACGTCTTGCTGACGGCGGAAGACGGCGTGACGATGACAATCTGGCTGGGGGAATGGCACTGGCGGGGATCCTACTTGATACACGCAATGTTGGCCTGCTGATATTGCTCTACCATATGGTCCTGCAATGATACTAATGGGCTGATGACCACTGTCGTCCCCGAACTCATGCTCTTGGCGGGCAACTGGAACAACAACGACTTCCCCGCCCCGGTGCCCATGACTGCCACGATGGGGCTCTGGTGCTTCATGATGGCTTGCAATACGGGTTCCTGAAATCCCCGGAAACGTGCCTCGCTCCACAACATATTCTTCAACACAGCGTGGATGCTCACGCTGCGCAATCGCTTCCACCGGGCCAACTGCGTATCCTGTATCTCTTCTTCTTACAGCTGTAGGATCTGAAAATATCTGTTTGAAGTTTAAACTAGATACAAACTACGGAATTACAGAAAATGGGTCTTCAAACATCGACTAGACTCTCCCTTCCTATTCTCTTGTCACCTTTTCATCTTGAGCACCCCAGGCTAAGCGTTTGTCCCTCGATACAATCAATCCTTCTCTCTTTTTTTGTATTAATACCATTTCTTGGTTATTTTCCTCAAGCAGCCATGTTATATCCTCTAATATCGAAGTCATATATTGTAAGATGGTCGAAGTGAGAGTACGTGCATCCCAATAGCACGTGTAGAAGGAGATCCTGGGGTAGTAATCCAG
>LNKV01000107.1:0-20657 GCA_001465935.1 Clarireedia homoeocarpa
AGTAAAGTAATAAATATATAATAAATAAATTTAATATTTTTCTATTTATATATTACTTTTTAATAATAACTATATTAATAAAAAACAGTTTTTTCCGATAAATTTTTAAGTCTAAATTATTCTAGTTAAATTTTTAATCTCGATACTTTATATTAGTTTAATAGATTTTATTTATTATCTCGAGTCTATATAAATAAACTTTAATATTATAAGTTCTTATATATATTTAAAAGATAAGTAAGTTTTTAAACTAAATAAAATATCTTTAAGTATAATCAACTAATACTCGATTTTTAATAAACTATTTATATCTTAATATTATTATATATATATTTAAATAAATAATTAGAAAAAAGATAAATAATTAAATATAATTATTAATTATAAAGTTTATTAAAATATAATAAATAATTAAGAGTTTACTCTAACTATTATATTCTTTAATTTATAAAAATATCTTTAAATATTTAATTATAAACTTAAGATTATAATAAAGTTATTATAAAAAAGAAATATTAATTAATATAAAATTATTTACTTTAGAATTAATAAAAGTTTTAATTTAATAAAAAATACTATTTTTTACTAGTTTATATAATATTATTATATAGTTTCTACTTATTAATTTAATTAAATCTAAGTATTTTATATCTCTTAAATTATTTAAAAAGAAGTTTTTATTTAAATATTATCTTTTATTTAATTTATTTCTAATTACTTTATATAAGTTATAACTTTAGTCTAGATTTTAATTAGAATATTATCTTCTTTCTTTATTTCTTTTATTATATTTTTATAAAACTTATATTCAACTTTATCTATTATATAATATAAAGTTTAAACTTAAGTAAAAGTGAGAAAGAGAGAGCTTCGAATAAAGTTACTAACTAATAAAGTAGCTTTTTAATTAAGAGAGAAATAATATAATATATTAATAAATAAAAGTAGTTATATAAATAAAATAATAATAAAGATATTAAGTTAATTTTAAAATATTTACTAACTCTTAGTATAAATAGTAACTTAGTCTCGATAATTTATTATAATTACTACTACTTTAATAAAAGTTTATTAAATTTATTTACTTATTATAATATTAATATTATTTATATTTAGATATTAAAATACTTATATATCGACTTTATAATCCTCGCTTCTAAAATAACTTATAAGTAAATATATTTAATAATTATTATTTAACTTTCTAATAAAGTTTTAATATTTATTCTTTAAGTTAGTTTTACTAATAATACTAGTTAGAAGCTCGAACTATTAATAAAATAGTTTAAAAAGTTAGCTTTTAAACTAGATAAAATATATATATATATTTTAAATATATTAATATTTAGTTAGATCTATTAAGAAGTTAACTATTTTATTAATTATTTATTTAAATATAATATTATTTTAAATATATAATTCTTTATAATATTTAAAAGTTAAATCTTTTAATTAGTTTAATATAAATAAATATTTAATATTATTATTAATAAAGCTATAACAATTTATATAGAATTATATATATAGTATATTAGTCTAGTTAGGATATTTCTTTATAAAGTATCGCTTTGTATAAGCTCTAAGACTTTAAGTTATATAAAGTCTCTCTTCTTATATATAGTTTTAATTCTATAATTTAATATTCTAAGATTATTTAATATCTTTATTAATAGTCTTATTATATTATATTAAACTCCCTTTACTTTATATATAATATTATTATTTTACTAAAAGTAGTATTTTTAAATATTTAACTAAAGAGATAACTTATATATAAATACTTTATTAAAAGATAATCAGTTCTTTTATTCTTATACTATTAAGTAGTATACGATATTTTATAAACTTCGTATATATACTAATATCTATATACTTAATTCTATAAATTCCTAAAATAGATTATATATATTATTATTAGAGAGATAATAAAAATAAGTACTTAGTTAAGAGTTTTTAATAATAGTCTCTTTAAGTTCTAAAAGAATCCTATTAATAGTTATACTAGATCTAGTTAATAGATTAGAGTATAGTAAAAATATAGATTATAACTTTTAAGTTTTATATAAAGTAAGCCGGTGTTTATAATATTAGTATTTAAAAACTTATTAAAGTTACTTTATATATTAGTATTTCGCGATTAATAACTATTTTATTTTCTTAATTTATATAAATTTATAAATCAACTTACTTATTAGTATATTAATTCTATTAATATAACTCGACTATCTCTTTTTTTCTCGAGCTAAACGATTATATTAACTTATTTTTATAAGTTATAACTTTATATTTATATTTATTTTGATTTATCTTATATTCCTCTACTTTCCGGATTCGAATAATTTCTTTAAATTAATACTTCTTAACTATATACTTTTTATATAATTATAACTCGAAAATCTCTTATTCTTAAACAATTTCGATCTAAAGTTATTCTTTTTTAAATATTACTTTTAAGTTCTTACTTATTATTTATTTTATTATTATTATTACTTTATTTCTTTTAAGAATAATAGAATAGTTAATTATCAACGAAATCGTAATTGAGTTTATAGTTATTTACTAATAACTTAGTATTTAAACTAAAGAGTTTAAATAAGAACTTAAAGTACTTTATTTAAATAATATCTTTCTTTATTCTCTTTACTTTTATTTGATATCTAAGTAATCTAAATTATAAGACCTAGATAAATTTAATAATTCCTACTTTAATATCTAACTACTTATTATTAAAACTAAGTTATAAATTGATAATAAAGTTATAAGAGATAATATTATTAAATTCTACTATATCTTCTTAAATCTTAAGTCTTCTATTTAAGTTTAAATCTTATCTCTTATCAATAAATTCTCTTTTAATTATAAAAATATTCTTAAAGCTCTTACTTTTATATATAAGAACCCTCGTTGTATTAAGGAAACTCTCGCTTATCTTTATATAATTTATCAAGATACTGATTCTTTAAATAATTATATTACTAGGTTTCAATATATCTTATATAAAGTAAGTAGAAAGAGCTAGGATAACGACCGGAAAATTAATACTTTTCGTCTAGACTTAAGCTAAATAATATTATAGTAACTAGATAATTAGTTGAATAAGCTTATTAATTTTAAAGAGTTTATATATTTTATATAATACTTTAGTAATTCTTCTTTCTATTAATCTATATCTATATTTACTATTCTACTAACTTAGTAATTATTATATTTTTAGTACTTCTATATATAATCTTATTAATATCTATAATAAACTATTAAGCTAATAAACTTAAATATAATCGAGACTAATAAATAGATTAAAAGATAATTAGTTTAAATAAAAACTTTTTTATTTCTTTTAATTTATTTCTTTTATTAACTTTAAATTATTCTTTTTAGATACTTAGGAACGAGCTTTTTCGAAGAGAGAAATAATATAACGATTTATATAGAATTATATATATAGTATATTAGCTTAGTCAAGATATTTCTTTATAAAGTATTATTTTATATAAGCTCTAAAGCTCTAAACTATATAAAGTCTCTCTTCTTATATATAGTTTTAATTCTATAATTTAATATTCTAAGATTATTTAGTATCTTTATTAGTAGTCTTGTTATAAAAGTTATATTTATATTAGTTAATTCGATTTATAATAAACTTTCTTTATAATTAAATAATAGGTTTTTTTCTATTAAAGAGTTTATTAATTAAATATAGAATCTTAAATAATATATAATTAAATATTATTAAAATAATATTATATTAATATAAAGAAGTAAATAGTTATAAACTATATAATTAATATAATAATAATAATTAGAGAGTACTAAGTAAGTTATATTTAATTATTAGTTAAAATAATAATTATTTTTTAATTTAATCTATTAATATAATATACTTAGTATTTTAAATTACTAATTATACTTAGAATTAAGTTTATATCTTTATTATTTAAACTATTAATATTATTATTAAGTTAATAAATAATATAATTAAAAGAGTTCTTTAAACTACTTTTTTTTTACTCTTATCTCGATATCGATAATTATTTTAATTATTAATATCTATATTTTAACTTAGTTAAAATAAAGAAGATATAAATATTAAATAGTTTTATTAAATAGTAAGTTATATAAAAAAAAGAGAGTAATATTAAAAATTCGAGGTAGATTTATCTCCTACTTAGTATATAGTTTAAAATATTATTTAGCTAATTTCAAGAGTATTTTAAATACTAAACTAAATATCAAGAATAATAATAATATTTTATAAAGTATTATAAGAAAGCAAGCCCGCTTATTTAATTAATATAGAATAATTTAGTTAACCTCTATTTTAAAATTAAAGAGATATTTAATATATTATTATAATAAGTTTTTAAAAACTATATAGAATAAATAATTTAAAAGTATTAAGAAATAATATTATATATTAATAAAGCCGGAATAGATCTATTTTTACTATTTAAAGAATCTTTAAAAAAGAGATTTAAAAGTAAAAAAAGATTAATTATTAATATTATTTAAATAGTTATTAATATAGTTAAAAAGATAAATTAAATTATTAATAATATAATAAGACTATTAGTTAAGATATTAAATAATCTTAGAATTAATAATTATAAAGTTAAGAAGATTATAAAGATCCGAAAACTTATATATAAAAAGAGATTATATATTTAATTATATATATACTAATATATATTTATATACTTAATATCTAACTTACTTTTATAAAAGTTATATTCTTATATAGTATCGTGATAATTTAATTAGAATTATTATATTTATAATATTAACTTTAATAATATTATATTTTATAAAATAATTTATTTATTTAAAACTCGATTTATATTATATTATTTAATAATTCTTATTAATATTTAAAAGAAATATATTAATATACTTAATTAAATATAATATAATTAAATATTATTAAGTAATTAATTTAAAAAGTAAAATATAGTATATAATAAAGTTTATATATATTAATTAAATAAAATAAAAAGAATAACTATTATAATTACTTTCTTTAAAATAATAAAAATCAAGATTAAATTAATCTAAATAAATAAAAAGTTAAAATATTTTATTAAAAGATAATAATTAAATTAACTTATTTTAATTTTAAATAAAGTAAATATTATTCTTATTATATAGTTAATTAATAAATTTTATAATTTTAAAGAAAAAAGTATATTTATAATAATAATCTTTATAAAAAATATTATAAAATTAGAAATTACTTTATATAAAAAAGATATATTTAAATTTAATATTTAAAATAATAAAGATAAATTAATTAAGAAAAAAAATAAAATTATTTATATTATTTAAAGAATTAGTTTTTTAATTAGAAAAATAAATATATATAGAAACTAAAAGATTATAATTAATTAAAAGAAATATTAAAAGATAATTTAAAGAAATTTAATATTATTAAAATTAAATAAATTAAAGAGAGAATTGAACTTTTTTAATAAAATAATCTAAAGAAAGTTATAATTAAGAAAAATTTATTATAATTAATAGTTAATTTAATTACCTCTTTATTATTATTTTTTAAAAAAGTTTATAATAATAATTATTAATCTTTTTTTTATAAATATTAATAATTTTAATATATACTTTATATTAATTATTATTAATAAATATTATTTAATAAACTTTACTTTTTTAAATAATTATAATATAATATATTTAGTTAATAATATCTTTCTATTTAATAATAATAATATTATTAAAGTTAGTATATTATTATTAACTATTAAATATAATATTTATATTATTAAGAATATTTTTAATAACTTTAATAAATCTAATATAAAGAATTTTATTTTAATAAATATTATTTTTATTTCTAGTTTTTATATTAATATAATCTTTAAATTTTAATTAATAAAAATAATTTTATAATTTTATAATCTTGATTATATACTAAGATATAATATATATAAGAAGAGTATAATTATTATATTATTTATATAAAAATATAATCTAATTTTTTTAAAATTTAAAAAAATTATTTCTTACTATTTAATTATTTATTATAAAATTAATAAGTTTTTTAAATAATTATATAATCTTTTATTTAATAAAGAGGATATAATATAAATATAATATAATAAGATTAGATATTTTAATTAAAAAGTTTTTAAATATTTAATAAATAAAATATAAAATATAAAAATTAAAAGAATCTTTAGAATCTTATTTATTAATAAAATTTATTATAAAATATTCTAAATAATTATTAATTTTAAAATATAAGTAAAATAATAATAAATTAATAATCGATATTAATAAATATATAAAGTTTAAATAATAATTATTTATAAAAAGAATTAAAATTAAATTTTTATTAACTTATATTTATAAATTATATAATATAATAAAGTATATAAATTAGAAAATTATTATTAAGATAATAAAAATATAAATTTAAATAAATCTTTTATTGGAATTATAATTAGAAATTATATAAATAATAATTTATTTATATAATATAAACTTATTATAATAAAGAAATTATAAAATATTAAATAAAGTTTTAGATTTATAGTTTAAATAATATTTTCGTTAATATAATTTAATATTAATAATATTAATTATTACTAATTTATATTTAAACTAAAATAATATATATTAATATAATTATTAAATTTATTTTTTAAATAAAGAACGAGAAATAAATATTAATAAAAAGTAATATAAAGTTAATCTTTAAATCTATTTAGAATATTTAATAAATTATATATTTAGATTATTAATTTATTAAATATAAATATTAAAGTTTAATAAAAATATTATTTATTTTAAAATTAATAAGAAATAAAAATTATTTTTAAAAAAGTATTTAAATAAAATAATTTAAATTTTTAATTTTAAAATTATTAAAATTTTAAATAAATTAATATTAGAAAATAATAATATAATTAATTTAAATATAATTATTAAAAATTTCGCTTTATAAAATATTAATAATTAGAAATATTATAAAATAATTTTAAAAATAAAGAAGTTTAATAATAATTATAACGAGACTACTAATAAAGATATTAAATAATCTTAGAATATTAAATTATAGAATTAAAGTTATATATAAAAAGAGAGATCTTATATAATCTAGAGCTTTAAAACTTATATAAAACGATATCTTATAAAGAAATATTCTGATTAAGCTAATATACTATATATACGATTTTATATAAATTGTTATATTACTTTTCTTTTCGAAAAAGTTTATCTTTAAATATTTAAAAAGAATAACTTAAAGTTAATAAAGGAAATAAATTAAAAGAAATAAAAAAACCTTTATTTAAACTAATTATCTTTTAATCTATTTATCAATCTTAATTATATTTAAGTTTATTAATTTAGTAGTTTACTATAGATATTAATAAAACTATATATAAAACTATTAAAAATATAATAATTACTAAATTAGTAAAATAATAGATATAAATATAGATTGATAAAAAGAAAAGTTACTAAAGTATTATATAAAATATATAAATTCTTTAAAATTAATAGATTTATTTAACTAATTATCTAGTTACTATTATATTATCTAGTTTAAATCTAAGTGAAAAATATTAATTTTCTAATTATTATTCTAACTCTTTCTATTTACTTTATATAAAATATATTAAAACCTAGTAATATAATTATTTAAAAAATTAATATTTTAATAAATTATATAAAAGCGAGCGAGAGTTTTCTTAATATAATAAAAGTTCTTATATATAAAAGTAAGAGCTTTAAAAATATCTTTATAATTAAAAGAGAACTTATTAATAAGAAATAAGATTTAAGTTTAAATAAAAGATTTAAGGTTTAAGAAAATATAATAGAATTTAATAATATTATCTCTTATAACTTCGTTATCGACTTAAAGCTTAGTTTTAATAATAAGTAATTAAATATTAAAGTAAGAACTATTGAATTTATCTAGGTCTTATAATTTAAATCGCTTAGATATCGAATAAAGATAAAGAGAATAAAGAAAGATATTATTAAAATAAAGAGTTTCAAGTTATTATCCGAACTTCTTAATTTAAATACTAAATTATTAATAAATAATTATAAATTTAATTACGATTTTATTAGTAATTAACTATTCTATTATTCTTAAAGAAGTAAAATAATAATAATAATAAAATAAATAATAAATAAAAGTTTAAAAATAATATTTAAGAGAGATAATTTTAAATTAAAACTATTTAAGAATAAGAGATTTTTATAACTTATAATAAAATATAGATTTAGAAAAGTTATATAAATCCGGAAGATAAAAGATATTAAATAAGTCTAAATAAATATAAATATAAAGTTATAATTTATAGAAATAAACTAATATAGTTATTTAATTTAAAAAAGAAAAGTAGTTAAATTATATTAATAAAATTAGTATATTAATAAGTAAGTTGATTTATAAATTTATATAAATTAAAAAAGTAAAAAAGTAATTATCAATTATAAAGTACTAATATATAAAGTAACTTTAATAAGTTTTTAAATATTAATATTATAAATACCAGCCTACTTTATATAAAATTTAAAAGTTATAATTTATATTTTTATTATACTCTAATCTACTAACTAGATCTAATATAACTATTAATAAGATCTCTTTAAAGTTTAAAGAGACTATTATTAAGAACTTTTAATTAAATCTTACTTTTTCTATCTTTTTAATAATAATATATATAATCTACTTTAAGAATTTATAGAATTAAATATATAAATATCGGTATATATATAAAGTTTATAGAATATTATATACTATCTAATAATATAAGAATAAAAGAATTAATTACTTTTTAATAAAGTATTTATATATAAATCACTTTTCTAATTAAGTATTTAAAAATATTATTCTTAGTAAAATAATAATATTATATATAAAATAAGAGAAGTTTAATATAATATAACGAGACTATTAATAAAGATACTATTATAGAAAGATCTATATAATATATATAATTATAAAGTAGAACTGATTACTTAATCGAGTATATATATAATCAACTTTTATAAACTGATCTTTAAAGTTATAAAGCTGAAACTTATAATCTATATTATAATATTACTAAAGATTAGTAATCTTAGTATACTATTTAAGACTTTTATTAATATATTATAATCCTTATTTATATTTCCTTTATAAATAATAGAATTAGATAGAATTACTCTCTTTAACTTAAGATTCTTACTAATCTTTATAAATAAGATTAAGAATTTTAAGAAAAGGAAGAATCAATTAATTATATCTTTATTTTATTATTATATACTTAGTTATTATTTAAATTATAATAGTTATAAGTTTAGTCTAATATTTACTTTATTATATAGAAAAACTATTTATTAGTTTATTTAAAAAACTATTTTTTAAATACTTTCTTATATCTACTAATTACTTTTCTTTATTCTTCTAATTTTAGTAATTATTATATTTTAACTTAGAATAATTAGTAGTATTAGACTATTTACTTAATAATAATAAATAATATAATTCTTAGAACTTAAATAATAATACTAAGTAAAAAGAATATAATATCTAATTAATTCTAATATCTATAAAGAACTAATTAGATTACTAACTGATATCTAGTTTAATAATTCGATTAGTAAAGATTAGTTTATTTAGTCTTTACTAGAACTACTTTTTATATATTAACTAAAAGATAAACTATATACTTAGTTATTTACTAACTATAATATTAAGATAAATAGAATTAATAAAAAGAATATAGATATAAAGAATTATCTAAAACCGAAATATCTGTTAATCTAAGATATTTATAAGGATTTTATAATTTTATAGAAATAATTCTAAAACGAGAAAGTTAAATATAATATTTATTATAAAGCTTTTAAAGATATTTATATATAGATTATTATAATTATAAATATTAATTTCTTTATCGATTATAATCTATATAATACTAACTTTAATAATATTATCTTATATAATATTATCTATTCTCTTAAAACTCGCTTTATACTTTACGAATTAATAGTCTTAACTAATATTTAAAGAGAATATATTAATATACTCGACTAAGTATAATATAGTCGAGTATTTTTAAGTAATTAATATAAAAAGTAGAATATAGTTTATAATAAAATTTATATATATTAGTTAAATAAAATAAAAAAGATAATTATTATAATTACTTTCCTAGAAATAGTAAAAATTAAGATTAAACTAATTTAAATAAATAAAGAATTAAGATATATTATTATAAATTAATAGTTAGATCTACTTATTTTAACTCTAAACTAAATAAATATTATTCTTATTATTTAATTAGTTAATAAATCTTATAAACTTAAAGAAAAAAGTATTTTTATAATAGTAATTCTTATAAAAGATATTATAAAATTAGAGACTATCTTAAATAAAAAAGATAAATCTAAACTTAAATTTTAAAAAGATAAAAACAAACTAACTAAAAAAGAAAATAAGAATTATCTATATTATTTAAAAAGTTAGTTCTTTAATTTAGAGAATAGATATATATAAAAACTAAAAGATTATAACTAGTTGAAAAGAGTATTAAAGAATAAACTAACTAAAAAAAAATTTAATAATATTGAAATTAAATAAATTAAAAAGAGATTTAAATTACTTTAATAAAATAATCTAAAAAAGATAATAATTAAGAAAAGATTATTATAACTAATAATTAATTTAACTATCTTCTTATTATCTTTCTTTAGAAAAGTTATAATAATAATTATTAATCTCTCTCTAATAGATATTAATAATCCTAATATATATTCTATACTAGTTATTACTAATAAATACTATTTAGTAAACTCTACTCTTCTAGATAATTATAATATAATATACTTAATTAATAATATTTTTTTACTTAATAATAAAAAGATTATTTATTCTAATAATAATAATATTATCGAAGTTAATATATTATTACTACTAATTATCAAATAAAGTATTTATATTATTAAGAATATTTTCAATAATTCTAAGAGATCTAATATAGAGAATCTTATTTTAATAAATATTATTCTTATTTCTAGTTTTTATATTAATATAATCTCTAAGTCTTAATTAGTAAAAGTAAATTTATAATTTTATAATCTTGACTATATATTAAGATATAGTATATAAAAGAAAAATATAATTATTATATTATTTATATAAAAGTATAATCTAGTCTTTTTAAAATTTAAGAAAGTTATTTCTTACTATTTAATTAATCTAAATAATATTTCTATAAACAAAGTTATAATAATATACTTAGTTATCTATTATAAGATTAGTAAGTCTTTTAAACGATTATACGATCCTCTATTTAATAAAGAAGATACTATATAAATATAATATAATAAAGTTAAGTATCTCGGATAAAAAACTCTTAAATATTTAATAAATAAAGTAAGAAGTATAAAAATTAAAGGGATTCTAAAAGTTAATTATAAATATTATATAAAAGTATATACTAAATAAGTTATCAATTATTATTTAAGAGATTAGTAATTACTATAACTATTTTATAAGATCGTATAAGATCTTTTCAACTTCCTAATATCATTTAATAAATATTTATAATTATTACTAATTAAAAAGTTATATAGTAATAAGATCTTTAGAATTCTACTTATTAATAAAACTTATTATAAAATATTCCGAACAATTACTAATTTTAAAGTATAAGGAAAATAATAATATTATTTATTTATCTATATTATTAAATAAAATAATAATAAATTAGTAATCAGTATTAATAGATATATAAAGTTTAAATAATAGATATCTATAGAAAGAATTAAAATTAAATTATTACTAACTTATACTTATAAATTAAATAATATAATAAAGTATATAGATTAAAAAGTTATTACTAAGACAATAAAAATACGAATTTAAATAAATCTTTTATTAAAGTTATAACTTGAAATTATATAAATAGTAATTTATTTATATAATATAAATCTATTATAATAGAGAAGTTTCAGGATATTAAATAAAGTTCTAAATTTATAATTTAAATAATATTTCCAATAGTATAATCTAATATTAGTAATATTAATTATTACTAATTTATATTTAAACTAGAATAGTATATATTATTATAGTTATCAAGTTTATCTTTTAAATAAAAAACAAGAAATTAATATTAATAAATAATAATATAAAGTTAATCTTTAAATCTATTTAGAATACTTAGTAGATTATATATTTAAATTACTAATTTATCGAATATAGATATTAAAGTTTAATAAAATTATTATTATTTATAATATCTAGTTTAACGAAAATATTATTTACTTTAAAGTTAATAAGAACTAGGAAATATCTTTAAAAGAGTATTTAAATAAAATTATTCGAACTTTTAATTTTAAGATTACTAAAAACTCGAATAAATCAATATTAGAAAGTAATAATATAAATAATTTTAATATAGTTATTAGAGAGATTATTTTATAAAATATTAATAACTAGGAATATTATAAAGAGATTTTAAAAATAGAGAAGTTTAATAATAATAAATAAAGTTCTTTTAGTAGTTTACGATTTTCGGATAATAATTTATATCTAAATAAAAGTAATAATAGTTTAAATATATAATACTTATAAGATTAACTTAAAGATCAAATTAATATTAAAATTAAAACTATAACTAACTAAGTTTAAAGTATAGAGATTGATATTTTTACTAGTAATAAATAAAGTTAGAAAAGAAAATAAATAGAATATAAAGTATTTAATAAATCTATATTACTTGTTTTATTAATAACTAAAAAGGTTAATAAATTTAGAAGTAAAATAAATTATAATTATATTAATATTATTAATATATTTTATAAAAAGTATAAAGAAAGTTTAAAAGAAGATATTATTAAATTTATACTTTTATAGATTGAAAATACTCTATATAATTCTATATATATTCTATATAATAGTATTTAATAGTATAAATAGAAAGAGATTGAAATTACTTTAATATAAATAAAAACTTCTTAATTAATTAATTTATTAAATAAAAAGAGTTATCTATTTAAAAGATTAAAATTTATAATCGAAATCCTAACTAGAAGAGTAAATAGAAAACTAAATAATTAAGATATTAATCTTTTTTTCTATTAACTAAATTAAATTTTAATATACGATATTAGATAATAAAAACAATTTTATTTAAAATATAATAAGAAGATCGTTAATATATTTATTAAAACGATTATTATTTAATTATCTTCAAGAGATAGTAAGAAGCTTAATAATTTCTATAATATATTCTAGTTTGATTAACTAGATATAAATAGAAATAAAGAGTAAAATAAATTTATAATACTCTATAATATAATAATAGTTATAATTATAACTAAATTAAAGAAACTTATAATAGAACTATTATAGTTACTTAAAATTTATAAAAGCTAAATAATTAAATTGTTTAAATACTATTGAGATTTAGATATATATCTAATAGAATTAGTATTTAAAACTAATTATAATAAAAAGATTAACAATTTTAGAACTTAGAATATATAAAGGGAAATATTAAAAAGCTTAATAAAGATTAAACTAATCTCTTTAAAATAGATCTTTATATATAAAATTAATTAGAATAAGTATATTATAAAGTATAGATCGCGACTTATAATAAGAGGAGATTTATAAACAAAAAGTATAATCGAATTAATTTATACTATAATACTCGCTTCTTATTTCTTTTATATTATTATAACTATAATAATTAAGTTTGATCTTGAAACTAAGTAGTTCGATATAATAAATACTTTTATAAATATATTATATAATCTAAGTAGCGAGCTAGTTATATATTACTTATTAAATAATTATAAAGTAAAAGATATAGTAGTAATTATTGACTATACTCTCTATAATTTACAAGACTTACTAACAATTTAGTTTAAAGATTTTATTAAAACTTTAGTTAGATTAAAAATAAAGTTATATTCAAATAAACCTTATATACTTATTACTAAGAATTATAAAGTATTAGTACTCTTTTTTATAGATAATATTTAAATTATTTATAATAAGAAATATACTAAGGAAGTTGAGAGAATTACTAATAAGATTCAATCTATATATAAACTATATAAGATAAATAATATAAAATAGTTTCTAAGTGTTGGTACGACCGGGTTCGCGGGCTGGTCGTACACAGAGAATGTGGTATCACGTGGGGAAGCACGAGGGTTACACGTAACACCCGGAAACACGTGCAAAGCGTGGGTCCAGTGTTATTTATATAAATCGTCTTAATTCTCTAACTATAGGATTGTGCTACGGTCTTTATACCCTTCGTACGAAAGGTATTAGCTATCTACATTTGATTATCAGAGTCGATTCTCATTTACCCGCTACACGGGTATTGCATACCTATATTGGAAATACCTCATTTTTCTATGGGTTCCGGAGTTATAAATGACCCGGAGTTATTTGTGGCCCGGAGCCAAATGCGGCCCGGAGCCATTTGCGGTCATTGTTCACACACTAAGAATTCGGATTATCAGAAACCGATCTTAGAAAAAACTATAACTAGTCTATAATATTTATATTAAGAAGATTACTAGAAAGTTTGATCTTATTAGTAATAAACTTATAAGTACTCTACTTCCGATTATAGAATTTAAGAAGAATAAAAATAATATAGTAAGATTAATAATTAAAAAATATCAAGAAAAAGTTAGATCAATTCTATATATTATAATTATTTTATATATAGATATTATATTTACTATATTATAATTATCTTACTTCCTTACTAATCTATCAGAAAATTACTTAAGAGTAATAGATTACTATATTAGTTATTTATAAAAAATAAGATATCTTATTATTAAATATAATATAAATTACTTATTCTAACTACTTATAATATCAAATATATTATTTACTGATAATAACGAAATAAAATAATCTTCTTAAAAGTATATAATATTATTATATAATAGACTGATTATCTAGAAAATATCGAAATAAGATATTATAATAATATCTATAACTAAAGTCGAGCTATTTAGTATAGAAAGAACTATAAAGGAAATTATAATAATAAATAAATTATTAAAGAAACTTGAACTAGTTATATTTAAACTGATTACTATCTATTATAATAATATATAAGTAATAAGATTAATTATAAATAAAAATAAGAGAATATCTATTAAGTTTAAGTATATCGATATCTAAAATATATAGTTAAAATAAGAATATTCGAAGAAATTATTTGATATTATTTATTTATCTATAAAGAATATATTTATTAATAGTTTTATTAAGAATCTTATATAATAATAGTTTAAATACTTTTATATTTATCTAAACTTACAAGATATAAGAAGCAAGATCGAGAAATTAAATATAATAATCAAGATTTTATAAAATACTTTCTAAAAGTTACTTTTTTATTTATTATTTCTTTTTATAAATAAAACTTACTAATAATTCAATTTTAAAATATAAAATAGAATAAAGTTAAAATAGATAATCTTTTAAAAAACAACTAATTTAT
The DNA here is from genome assembly GCA_001465935.1 of Clarireedia homoeocarpa. Taxonomy (NCBI): domain Eukaryota; kingdom Fungi; phylum Ascomycota; class Leotiomycetes; order Helotiales; family Rutstroemiaceae; genus Clarireedia; species Clarireedia homoeocarpa. The sequence continues at coordinate 15,501 of LNKV01000107.1, forward strand.
TTAATAAAAATCTTTCTTTAAACTAATCTTTTTATAATATCTAGAAATTCAATTTAATATAGTTATCGATATAAATAAATAGTATAAGAAATATAGCTAATAGATAGATAATCTTAAACTATTTATATAATAGAATTACTAATTAGTATAAAATAGAGTTAACTTTATAATATTCTTAATTATTTATTTAAAGTATTTTAAATATTTATTATAAGTTTATATAAAAGGTATTAAATTTAATATATACTTAATTAACTACTTTTAAATTATCTAAATATATTTTAAATACTTTTATTTAATTATCTCACTATTATCTAATATTTATTTTATCTTAATATAGAATAATCGTTTAACTTTCTTTTTTGAAAATTTAGATATAATTAATTTCCTGAATACTATTATATAAATCTTAATATAACTTATAAATAAACTCGAGATAGTAAAGAAACTTTAAAAGCGAATCGAGTAATTAATATTTCGATATAAAGATTAATATATAGAAGATTTATATCTATTTAAAAAATTATAAATATCTAGAACTCTCGAATAACTACTTCGAGTATCAAAGCTTTATATATATATTAAAGACTTATAAAATATAATATAAAATAAAGTTATAAAGTAATAAGAAGTTTATAAAATTATCTCGAGAACAAGTTAAGAATAACTAGATAATCTAGAATAATATATAAGAGTAATAATAAAAAAAATATTTAAAAAAGTATTAATTATACTAATATAAAATATAAAAATTACTCTATTATAAAAAAACCTTTAAAAAGTAATAAAAGAATTAGAATAATTAATCTAATTTAGATCTTAAAAATAAATATAACAAGAACTAGATAAAATAAATAGATTATTATTCTTATTATTATTATTCTTATTATTCTCTTTATTCTCTTTATCTTTATTATCTTCTTAATTATTATCCTCTTTATTAGAAAACTAATTTATAAAACAACTTTCTAAACTATATATTTTAATTAATATTCTAAAAAACTTTTTTATATCTTTTAAATCTTAAAGATCTAATATTAAATTAATTATAGAAATAATAAAAAGAAATTTACTTTACTAGAATCTTTTAATTTAGATAATACTAGTAACTTCTTAGTAACTAGTATTAAAACTTTAAAGATAAAATAATACTTCTTTATTTAATAACTCTAATAACGACTCGACTTCTTAGTATTTATATAATTATAATAATATCCTTTATTAAAACTATATAAAATACTCTAAATATAACTAAGATAAAGAATATAATAGCGATTACTATAATTCTAGAAGTTATAATAATTCTAAGTATATTTTTAAGAAGTCTTAATATTTTTATTAAATAACTTTAGTAGATTATATAAAGAAGTAATCTAAGTATTAATTAAAGTAACAAATTAATTACTAGATAAACCGATTTAATTAGCTTCTATATAAGTTTCTTTATAAAATATATAAAAGTTAAATAAAGAAGTAATTATTCGACTTTTATATTATAGAGTTTGAAATCGAACTAGAGAAAAAGCTAGATATTATATTAGATATATATTAAATATAGTATTATAAAAGGTTTATAAGTTTAAAAAGTATAAAATCGGATAATCTAGTTTATAATATCTATTAAAACTAGATCTAGTTTATAAATCTAATAATAAAAATCTATAAATAAAAATAATATATTTTATAAATATCTAAAGAAAACTAATAGAAATCTACAACTAAATAAGATTATAAACTCGAGAATATAGAATTTTATAAAGAGTATAAAATATAGTAAAGTTGTATATTTAAATATTAACTAGAAATTTATAAGGATTAAATAAAAATAGCGAATATTATAAATTCTAAAATAAAGTAAATAATTATCTATTTTAATTAATAAAAAGAGAATTATCTTTTTAAAAATTAAAAACTATCTTTAATAAGAAAGATTAATAAAAAGGAGATAAATTTAAAAGATCTTTATATAAAGTAATTAGAGAATATATAGAAGTTCTATTTAAATAAAGATTAGAAGAAATAATTTATATAAACTAAATTCGAAGAGATAAGATTTGAAAATTAGTTATAAAAATAATTAGTAATTAAAAAGTAAAGAAATTAGAAAAGTAAAAAGAATTCGAAACTTACTAGTAATAAAAGATAAGTAATATCTATAATAATAGTATTAATCTTAATCGAAAATACTTGATTTTTATAATTAGGAATAAAGAGATTAAAACTAAAAAGATCGAACTTACTATTTATCTAAATAGAAAGAGAAGATTATATATTATTATATTATTAATAAGTTTAATAAGTAGTTTATCGAGTATATAATTAATTAATCAGAATTATTACTTTATAAATATAATTATAACAAAGTCTATAACTAACTTGATAGAAGTTACTATATTTATCTTTATTATTATTTTATTTATTTAATAGAGTATAATTATATTTAGATATAGTGAAAATTAGAAGATAAAATAAAATAGAAAGTATAAGTTATAGAAAGAATAAATAGAAAGTATTATTATTATTATTGATATTATTATTATATAATATAAATAGAAAAAAGTGATTTAAATATATATATCTTAAAATAATTATTTTAAATCTTATTACTATAGAAATTTACTAACAACTATATTTAATTAAGATAATAATAATAAAAATAATTACTTAAAATAATCTAATCTAATTAAAACAAATATTTATTAAATCAATTATATTTTAACTAATTGATATTAATTAGAATTTCGAAATACTCTATTATTAAATAGTTACTTAAGAGGATTATTAATTTTAATAAATAATATATAATCTATTTAATATAAACTAATAAGATTATCTATTTATTTATTCTCTAAACTTATATAAGAATAAACTCTGATTATCAAATTGATAAGAAATTATATAACTAGAAGTAATATAAAAGAAATAAATATTATAATTATTTATATCCGTTATTTAAAATATTTCAAATAATAATTATAATATAATTTTAAATAAATAAACTATAAAAGTTAATTATAAATATATTTAATATTTTATTTATTTGAAACTTTCCTTATTCTTTATAATTTAATATTAGAGCTAGAGAGTATATTATAGAAAGATCTATATAGTATATATAATTATAAAGTAGAACTGATTATTTAATTAAATATATATATAGTTAGTTCTTATAAACTAATCTTTAAAATTATAAAGTTGAGGTTTATAATTTATATTATAATATTACTAAAGATCGATAATCTTAATATACTATTTAAAACCTTTATTAATATATTATAACCTTTATCTATATTTCCTTTATAAATAATAGAATCAAATAGAACTACTCTCTTTAATTTAAGATTCTTACTAATCTTTATAAATAAGACTAAGAATCTTAAGAAAAGGGAGAATCAATCAATTATATCTTTATTTTATTATTATATACCTAGTTATTATTTAAACTATAATAGATACTAAATAACTTTAAAATATTGAATTATAGAATTAAAGCTATATATAAAAAAAGAGACTTTATATAATTTAAAACTTTAAAGTTTATATAAAATAATACTTTATAAAGAAATATTCTAACTAAACTAATATATTATATATACGATTTTATATAAATCGTTATAATAATAAATAATAAATTTTTAATAATTTATAACTTTTAAATAATAGTTTATATTTAAATATAAATAATAATAATTAAAATATATAATATTTATAAAATTAATTTAAAGATTAAACTAATATTAAAATTAAAATTATATTTAATTAAATTTAAAATATAAATATAAATAATCTTATTATTAATAAATAAAATATAAAATATTTAATAAATCTATATTATTTATATTATTAATAATTGAAAAAGTTAATAAACTTAAAAATAAAATAAATTATAATTATATTAATATTATTAATATATTCTATAAAAATTATAAAGAAAGTTTAAAAGAAAATATTATTAAATATATATTTTTATAAATTAAAAATATTTTATATAATATTATTTAATAGTATAAATAAAAAGAGATTAAAACTATTCTAATATAATTAGATATCTTTTAATTAATTAATTTATTAAATAAAAAAGTTTAATTATTTAAAAAATTAAAATTTATAATCGAAGTTTTAATTAGAAAAGTAAATATAAAATAGAATATATAAAATATTAGTTTTTTTTATATTAATAATTAAATTAAATCTTAATATATAATATTAAATAATAGAAATATCTTTATTTAAAATATAATAAAAAGATTATTAATATATTTATTAAAATAATTATAATTTAATTATTTTTAAAAGATAATAAAAAGTTTAATAATTTCTATAATATATTATAATTTAATTATTTAGATATAAATAAAGATAAAAAATAAAATAAATTTATAATATTTTATAATATAATAATAATTATTATTATAATTAAATTAAAGAAACTTATAAAAAAGTTATTATAATTATTTAAAATTTATAAAAGTTAAGTAATTAAATTATTTAAATATTATTAAAACTTTAATATATATTTAATAAGATTAATATTTAAAACTGATTATAATAAAGAGATTAATAATCTTAGAACTTAGAATATATAAAGAGAAATATTAAAAAGTTTAATAAAAATTAAACTAATTTCTTTTAAATAAATCTTTATATATAAAACCGATTAAAATAAATATATTATAAAATATAAATCGTGATTTATAAATAAAAAGTATAATTAAATCAATTTATATTATAATATTTATTTTTGATTCTTTTTATATTATTATAATAATAATTATTAAATTTAATTTTAAAACTAAGTAGTTTAATATAATAAATATTTTTATAAATATATTATATAATCTAAATAGTAAGTTAATTATATATTATCTATTTAATAGTTATAAAGTAGAAAATATAATTATAATTATTAATTATATTTTTTATAATTTATAAAACTTATTAATAATATAGTTTAAAGATTTTATTAAAACTTTAATTAAATTAAAAATAAAGTTATATTTAAATAAGTTTTATATATTTATTATTAAAAATTATAAAATATTAATACTTTTCTTTATTAATAATATTTAGATTATTTATAATAAGAAATATATTAAAAAAACTAAAAGAATTATTAATAAGATCTAATTTATATATAAACTATATAAAATAAATAAT
>LNKV01000107.1:20933-36381 GCA_001465935.1 Clarireedia homoeocarpa
TTATAATATTAAATATATTATTTACTAATAATAATAAAATAAAATAATCTTTTTAGAAATATATAATATTATTATATAATAAACTGATTATCTAGAAAATATTAAAATAAAATACTATAATAATATCTATAATTGAAACTAAATTATTTAATATAGAAAGAATTATAAAGGAAACTATAATAATAAATAGGTTATTAAAGAAACTCGAACTAACTATATTTAAACCGATTATTATTTATTATAATAATATATAAATAATAAGATTAGTTATAAATAAAAATAAAAGAATATTAATTAAATTTAAATATATTGATATTTAAAATATATAATTAAAATAAAAATATTTATAAATTTAATTTAATATAGTTATTAATAAAGATTAATAATATAAGAAATATTATTAATAAATAAATAATTTTAAGTAATTTAAATAATAAAATTATTAATTAGTATAAAATAAAGATAATTTTATAATATCTTTAATTATTTATTTAAAATATTTAAAGTATTTTTTATAAGTTTATATAAAAAGTTTTTAAACTTAATATATATTTAATTAACTACTTTTAAATTATTTAAATAAATTTTAAATATTTTTATTTAGTTATCTTATTATTATTTAATATTTACTTTATTTTAATATAAAATAATTATTTAATTTCTTTTTTAAAAAATCTAAATATAATTAACTTTTTAAATACTATTATATAAATCTTATAATAATTAATTAATAAACTTGAAATAATAAAGAAATTCTAAAAATAAATTAAATAATTAATATTTTAATATAAAAGTTATTATATAAAAGATTTATATTTATTTAAAAGATTTTAATTATTTAAAGTTTTTAAATAATTATTATAAATATTAGAGTTTTATATATATATTAAAGATTTATAAAATATAATATAAAATAATATTATAAAATAATAAAGAGTTTATAATATTATCTTAAAAATAAATTAAAAATAATTAAATAATTTAGAACGATATATAAAAATAATAATAAAAAGATTATTTAAAAAAATATTAATTATTTTAATTTAAAATATAAAAGTTACTTTATTATAAAAAGACTTTTAAAAAATAATAAAAAAATTAAAATAATTAATCTAATTTAAATTTTATAAATAAATATAATAAGAAATAAATAAAATAAATAAATTATTATTCTTATTAATATTATCTTTATTATTTTTTTTATTATTATTATCTTTCTAATTATTATCTTTTTTATTAAAAAATTAATTTATAAAATAATTCTTTAAATTATATATTTTAATTAATATTTTAAAAAACTTTTTTATATTTTTTAAATTCTAAAAATTATAATTAATAAATTAAAATTTTTTAATTATTTTTTTAATATATATATTAATATTTTTAAGAAAATTAAAGTCTAATTAATTAAAAAATATATAATTTAAAATATTTAGAATTATATAATATAAAGATTTACGTTTTAATTATAAAATAAAAAAATAAATATTAGAAGTATTTTTTAAATTAAATAAACTATTATTATTTGAAGTAATAATATTATATATCTTAAACTCTTTTTCCTTAAAACAATCTTTATTTAGATTATATTCAAAGCTAGCAAGTTTCTCTTCTTTTTATATTTAACGAATTATACTGACTATATATTCGCTCAGTAGTAATCATTCCATCGAGACGACAAACACGTCAAGGGACTAAAACGGCTTTGGAGATAGATGAGAATACTATTGAGTATAATACAAAAGCCCGACGAGGAACCTTAAACACCTCAACAATTGTCAACCTGATAAAGAAAAGCACCTTTCGACAAGTCAATCGAACCGTTCGTGTAGCCATTGCTAGTCACGAAGAAGCTCTTCTTTAGGAGGTCGACTGATCGCACCCCAAACTGCACACTGGTCGGGGCTGTGCCACTGAAGTTGGCTATGTCTTGGATGGCGATCGGTTCACTGGCAGTAGAAGCACCCGGTAAGTAAACGACCTCGCCAAAATGGCTGGCGACAAATGCATTTCCGTAGGTATCGAGAGTGAAATCATCTGGTTGGAAGTCCGTTTGCGTAGCCAGCAGCACCGCTGGGCTCGTGGCGTGGCCGGTGTTCTTATCGATGCCAATCCTGTAGAAGGAGTTTGTGAAGGTGTTGGTGTAAAAGAGGCTGTTGCCGTAGAGCTGGATGCCGTTGATAGCGTCGGCGGTGAGCGGTGCGGCCATGGTAGTGTCGTTGATGGCTAGGTTAATGGACCCAGTGTTGACGTTGAAGCTCCAGACGACACCATTCCAGGTGTCTCCCAACAGTATAATTCCTCTGTCGTTGTTCAGCACTGTGATGCCATCGGCGAAGCCGACATTGGGGATATCGGCCACCTTGGTGACTTTGCCCGCGCCGCTGGCGGTGGGCTTGGTCAGATCGACCTTCCAGATAGACGAGGTGAAAAGGGTAAGCGCCGGTGGCGACAGTGACAAGTTATTCGTACCCACGTAGAAGACATTGTTCTGCAGTTCGACGATACCGGCAACACTTTGTGTTCCTGGGAAGGTTGCTACCAGAATAGGATCGTGAGACTTGTCGGGCGCGACGAGATAAACTTCTGGGGCTGTGAGGAGGGTCACGAGAATGTCTCCCTCACAGCGTCGGATATGCTGATTCTCCAAAGCAGTGCCAGGAGGGAATTGGTGGATTATTATTGGCGCAGAACATTCAGGTAGGGATTGCGGTGTCGAGGGTAGAGTTGCGGCTGATGATTGGAGAATGACAAAGGCCAATAGGATGCATCTTACGAGATGGTGCATCGTGCCACATGGGAGGGAGGGTTCTTGGTTGCACAAAAGAGATGAAGAGCACATGGCAATCGAGCATCAAGAGCGTCTCGGGTGTTTTAAAGTAATTATAGAAGCTGCAGTGTCTGCCAATTGTTCATAGGATATGCGGGGCGTTCGCTTTGGGCATGGTTCATATTTCTCTGAATCCTTCAGGACTTGGATATATTGATCGCATAACCACAACCAAAGGATTATCCAGGGGAAAGTACTTGACTTCTGGCTAACTACTATGGGATTCTCTAGATAATATTTCCGCCAGGTCAGTGCGTTCACTCTTTGCAGCAATTCACATATGTTAATATTGGCTAATGTTGTCTCATTGCTCCGGCCGAACTGAAATGCCCATTTATTCGCACTAGTACCATTCAATAATTTGGAGAGCCACCGTCAGAAACTCTATTAAAAAAACCCAGCTCCACGCAGAAGTATTTCAAGAGTCCATCACAAAACCTCCACCTCCAACAACATCGTCAACATCGTCTACCTTCCCGTACTGCCTCCACTTGAACTATTGACATACTTAGTCAACTCATCAAAGCCCTTTTTGGCACATAACATCCCATCCTGGAGTTGATAATTAGAGATGCTTTGATTATTGGTCCGATTCGAGTAGAGGAGGCTTGCTTACGAGAAGTATTGGCGGCAGCCAACTAAAAATGCGGGTGATGGTTGCTATCTTTCCTCTATACACCAGCCCGGTTCTCCCTTCCAATATATCGGCTACCACTTTGGAAGCATATAACTCAGCTGGCATCCCTTTCGGATCCAGTTTTCCCTCGGCAGTGTCAGCGAGTGTAGATGTGATATGTGCGTAGATTGATTTCGTGGGGAGCTGGAATGCTCCTGGTTTCGTGTAGATATCCGCTTGCACACAACCGGTGACCAGAGTCAATACTTTCACCTGGAAAGGTGCCAACTCCAGCCGCAGCGTTTCACCCATAGTGTTAAGTGCGGCTTCAGACGCTGCATAGAGTCCTAGACAAATTAATTAGGTTTCCTGCTGAAGCTGCAGATTATTTCTGGATTATTACCGATCCATGGAGTATTAAGAAGTGCACCAATAGAGCTCAGATTGACAACAGTGCCTTTATTCTGGATGAGCTGGGGAGTAAAAGCCTTGGTCATTGCAAAGGTACCCCATATGTTGATGTCGAATAGTCTCTTGCCCTCAGCTAGAGAAGAGTCTACCAATGGCATCACAAATTCGACTCTGGCGCTGTTCATCAATACATCGATGCCTCGGCCTGAGGTATGAGTATACACATATTTCACTGTTTCCGCGATAGACGCCTCTGATGTGAGATCTACATGGATAACATGCACTTTTGGCAGCTTCGCCAGGTCCACTGCTTTGTCAGGATCCCGAACCGCCGCAAATACAGTGAAGCCTTTTTGTTGAAATGCCACTACCAGTGCTGCACCGATCTGGCCGCTGCCGGCGCCGGTCACTAGAACGAATCTCTCTGTCATGACTTGCCGTGTCGCGTAGATCTGGAGATGCACGATGCGAGATGCGAGATGTGGGGTCGCGAGATGGGAGATCGGTTCGCTTCTCTTTTAAGCTGAGATTAAGAGCTGAGAGATAAGAGCTAGGAGGTGAGAAACACAGAAATTCGTCAAAGAAAGCCGCAAGGCTGCGCAAGTCTGCCAGTTAGGACTTAACCTCAATTATCTACTGTAAGATTGCTAACGATCCTATCGAGATGTTCGAGCCTTAAATCCGAGGGCATCGAGACAATTGCCTGTTCAAGAAGTATGGTTATGCAAAGAAGACCTCAGTAAAGTGGTATATAAGTGACTACGAGTAGGTCTGGGTGTCCGGGGAGGTCGAATGTTCTGGCGCTGCATTAGAAGGGATTGATGAGTCAGCGGCGCCAAGCCTAATTCAGCGAATCACTATCCTGCGCTGATGCCATTTCCCCCTCCTTTTGAAAGCACCGCGTTCAAGGCAGAATGTGTATTATGCATTGCATATATCGGTAAACTATTCGGTGAGCATACGAGGCTGCCGAGCCACCCAGCCCAAGTAGGATCGCGCGAGCACCATCAATCTAGTAGCCTGCCATTTCTTTTTTGTTTTTGGTACAGAAACACGTATACTGGTGAGATTGGAGCACCATAGGTTACATACATTTGCAAACAACCTGGCAAAAGAATCCATGCGCTGGAGCCGAGAGCAGTGTAAAGTCGGCCCATTTTACAATTATACCTAGCAATTCGTCCCCGCCGCATTCTTACCTACTTCTTCATCTTACGGTAACACTGCCAAGCAGGATAGCTCCCAATTTTCATTACTGTACCTAATATAACCTTACCGTGTAATCGGGCGGACGATTTTGCCGCCGTCTTACTTCTTCATCTCATCTTACCACTGCCGAGCAGAGTAGCTCTATCATTCCACTAGCCGCACCACGTATGAAGTACTTCCCAAGACTTTTATTAATTATACTCTATATGCTAATAAAATGCATAACCATGGTGTTACCTACCGTACGCAAGCAAACAAGCAAAGTATCTAATATCTTAACACTCTTTATCATTTTCTTTTCTACAAAGAGAGAGAGCGAGAGAGAGACACAGAGAGAGAAAAGCATTTTTGATTTGAAAAGAGAAGAGCAAAGATGAATTTTCCCACTCAGCCGCTGGCTCCAGTGTCTATCCATCTTGGGTCTTATCCTCTTCTCAAATTCGTAGTATATGGACTCTTTACATTGGTTACATGGAGATTTGTGCGGTTTACGCTCATCCCATATTTCCGTCCCAATGACCCCAAGGAACTTCCATACTGGATGCCATGTAGGAAATCACTAGCATTTTTTAACTTGGAATAGCACTGATCACGCCTCAACAGTTGTCGGTAAAAAACCCTAATAATGATGGGACAATTATCAGTGTTATATTCATCTTTTTAACAGGACATACGTTTTCATTCTTCCAAAATCCTCAAGCTTTATTAGACGTTGGAATGTAAGTGCTGCACTTTCGCCCCCATCTCAGAGATAAGAAGGTGTATCTATTGTGCTGCGTTCTAACAGAAGACCTAGGCAAAAAATTGGTGGAGCCGAGCGTCGGCCTTTCGCACTGTTTGCATTCGGAATCACTAACTACATCCTCACTAACCCGAAGGATGTGGGAGACGCATACAAAGAGACTGAAACACTCTCCTTTTCCCTTCTCCTCAGGGCGACATTGGTTCATCTAGGGTTAGCCAAATCCTCTGTCCGCTCAATGTTCCACCCCCTAGCCAAGGACAAAGCAGGCTTCCCCAATCCCAATGGGAAGTCACTAGCTTCTCTGTCAAGAGACATTCACTTGAAGCAACTCTGGCCAGGCGAGAACCAAACCATCCTAGTGCGAAAGCTGATGGATTGGTTCAACGTTCACTTAACCTCAAGCAGGATCATTAAGGAGCGGCCATACACCATTGCCGATGGCCAAGACGTAGTGGTACCTCTCATGGCTCTCACATCGGAAATGATGGTATCCTCAGGACAGAACGCCTACTTTGGCCCCACGTTGGCGGAACTGGCACCGGATCTTCCGGCCGACTTTTTAGAATTCGATGAACTTTCCTGGCAGCTTCTCTTACAGTATCCGCCCATGTTCTGTCAGCCGATGCTGAAGGCAAAGGCGAGAGTTGAGCTCGCTTTGCAGAGGTATATCGAGATACCGATGGAGCAGCGGAAGGGGGATATCTGGTTCACTAAGGCGATGGAGGCAGAGCTGAAAGCGCTAAATATTCCCACGAACGAGATTGGCATCATGTTTATGACTGTCTATTGGGGGTAAGCTTTCTTTTTCTTCCTGCCCCCAAATAGTTCATTGTATTTCCTTGACCTTATATTTATTCATAAATCATCTACTTGCAACAGAGCAGAGTACTCACTTCCTAAATCTCTATAGCTTCAACACCAACTCCCGCCGCGCAACCTTCTGGCTCCTAGCATACAGCCTCTTCACCCCGGGGCTCATCGACGAGCTACGAGAGGAAATGATCCCCGCAGTCAAAACATCCGAGATCGACCATAGCTACATTCTCGAGAAATGCCCCAAGTACTCAGCCGTCTGGCAGGAAACACTCCGCATGGCCGCCTCAGCTGCCTCGGTTCGTTTCGTATCCGAAGACACCTCGCTCAATGGGTACACCCTTCGCAAGGGTAACCGCGTCATCGTTCCCTTCCGCAAACTGCATCTGGACCCGGGAGTTTTCGGCAGTGATGCCAAAGAATTCAAGGCCGATCGCTTCGCTAAGGATCCATCTCTGCATCGCCATATACGGGCTTTTGGGGGCGGCTCGACGTATTGCCCGGGAAGGCATCTTTCGAAGCTGTGGATTGGGTGTATTGTGGCGATGCTTCTTGATAGGTTCGATCTGGTCTTGGAGGGGGAGCAACCGTTCCCGGAAGGGAGCGAGGAAACGCCCTCGCTGGGAATGCTAGGCAATAGTGGGAATGATCTTATGGTTCGGCTGAAACCCCGAACGAAATTGGCTGATGCTTGCTAGAAATTTCGTTGTTTCCTATAGGACTTATGAATAGCGTGTTCAATGATATTCAATGATAGTTCCTGTGCTAGAATCACATTCCTTGCAGATAGAGTTCTTCCTTGTCTAAACATGGATCACAATGTCATTCTGAGTTTGTTTTGGCTGTCATCAATAATTTACATGGTATTGTACTATGTTTTGCAAAGCTAGCTGCGCTTGGGCCCACGAAATTAGGGTGCCTGATTACTTAGCAGAAGTACTCGGACCCTTCTCAATTTTGAATCTCTCACACTCATGTTCCGTCGTGGCTTTCAAGACAGCATCAAAATCCTCGACAGGTTTATATCCTAATCTCTCTTTAGCCTTCGTGATATCCCAGTTAGCCCCTATGTTCAAGATCTGAATATCAAACCTGCTTAGCTTCGGTCGCTTGGTCCCCAGAGTGAAGATCCGATAGATCCACTCTCCCATGATAGCAAAGGATAGAATGAGCCAGTATGGCATGACCTGGATCTGATTTTCGGGCACAGGATGACCGGCAAAAGCGTAAACTTTGCGCGCAAAATCGAAGAACGGGATATTATGTTCGTCCGTGATGAAGAAGGCTTCACCGGCGACTTTCTTGCCCTCGGCGGCGTCTATGTCTGCACTGACCAATTTTTGAGCCGCGAGGATATGCGCCTCGCAAGCTTTTTCGGCGAAAAGGTACTCGAAGACCTTTTCATTCTTGCCGACCTGAGTCTTGTGTTGTCCCTTTTTCAAGGTTTGCATGAAGCTTCCCATGAAGCCGTCATCATCTCGCCCGTAGACGCATGGGAGGCGGAGAACGGCGGTGCGGAGATCGGTACCATTCGCAGCCAGAACCATTCTTTCCGCATTGGCCTTCGCTAAGCTATACGCATTGTTGCAGGTCTTCTTGGTGTGGACAATCGCCTTTTCTTCGGTCAGTCGAGTGTTCGGTGTGGGGACTACCGCAAATTGAGACGAAGTGTAGATTAAGGCTTTGACAGAAGGACTCGCGGACAGGCATTTGAGCAACACATCTGTACCTGTTACGTTTGTATCGTGGAGTATTTTTTCGGGGGCGTTGTACTTCGGACTCGCACAATGGAAGACCACGGCTGGCTTGATGTCGGCAATGAGCGAGGAAATTTCCGCGCTGCATGCATTCAGCATCAGTGAATGTCGAAATGGCTTTTTAGGGGAATGGGATGGTGAGAGCTAAGTAGAAGGATGCAGTTACCCGTTGGTAATATCGCCAGCGTGATACACCACTTTTGAAATGCGATTCTTGGGGGGGTTGCGACTGATGATATGAACTGAGGAGACGGATGGCTCTTCCAAGAGCATTCCCACCAAAAGAGAACCGAGGAAGCCAGAGCCACCGATGACGAGCACCGTACCCAAAGCGTCACCTGCTTGAGTGAAAGGCATTTTTGTGTTGTCGTAGCAAAATAGGATGGAGTAAGGGAGAGTCTGAAAGGAACAAGCTTACAGTCAAAGTGGATGGTAAGATCTTACAGTAAGAGTAGTTGAGGTAGTCTCCTATGTTACCAACACAAAACAATACAATATATAGGTACATGGGTAGGTACTTTCACATTAGATGCTACGCCGTTGATATTATAGTTGCACGCCCCTTCTGCACCAGAGTCCCTGTACGTACTATATCGATTGGGCTAGCAATACGAGGGACTTTCTGCTTGTCAAAACCTGCAAAGAGCAGCGATTGACGATAGAGTAACATACAAAGTGGTGCAACACAAACCGCGGCATATAGATACGAGATAAAATAAGGCATAAGGATGTTACTTTTCTATTTCATACTGAGCTGCATGGGATATTTCCAGGCTGTGTAGTACAATCGCTGCCCAGTTGATAACTTATCGGACACATGGATCCGATTGGTCTGGCAGTCGATGTAAGTTCCAAAACAATTAGTAACCGCTAGTCCTGCATTTATTGATCAGAATGCATTGGACCTACCATGCATGATGCACAACAAAGACGCCATCCTCCATGCATATTCTCTCTCGCTGATAGGTCCGTAACCATGCGTCATATCTTACTATGCAGTATGTGCTACGCCCCTTCGTTACCAAATTCTCTCGAGCACAAAAAGCAGGCTGGCGGTTCGATGTTTTCGACACGACACCATGTAGTATAATCGGTGTAAGAACTCCGAATGTTACAACCAATTGGCCTTCATCTCTTTTTCCTTCTGATCCATCTGGATTTAGCCTCCAGATTTTCGCTACTCAGCTGTGTGTATGACCCCAGATGGGACGAAACACGGAAATGAGGAAGTTCGCCGTTGAGCATAATGGGTTCGCGGAGCAGCGTGATATACGCATTCCCATAAGCAAACGTATCCATATCCAGAGCCATACCCATCGAGAATTAAAGACGACGATTATTGGTTTCTTTATATGAGTGTTCATTACCATCACTTCTTCCGAAATTCCTCGTGTAATAAGCATCTACGATGTCGCTCCCACCAGGCGCCGACCTCAACCTCATTCCAGCCGGGCAGCCGCCTCCCGGCGTGATCCCCAATTTTGTGAATCCGCCGTCTCTGCTTCCTGCACAGGCAGGTGTCTGGGGAACTCTGATTTTCATAACAGTAATTTGCGTAGCCTGTCGATGCTACTCAAGTTTCCAGAGTTCTAGCAAACTTGCTGCCGATGATTGTAGGTGCGACTCAATTCCTCACCCTGGTACTCAGCCTGATAAATGCCCTCATAGGGACAGCGATCATTGCGACAATTTTTGCGCTATGCCATTCAGCCATCATCTTATCATGTAAGATATTATCCCCACGTAAATGCAGCAAGCACTTGCTAACATTCACCGAAGTTGGAAGAACTGCGAGACATCAGTGGGATATTCCTGTAGCTTGGCTTCTTGGGACTTACATCAAGGTATCTATGGCCATGATTGTAGCTTTTCGCTTTTGAATGACACTCTAATGAATAGAGTAGAAAAGTTTTGCCCTACAATTTTTTGCATCTCTGGCAGTATTCACCGCCAAAGCCTCCCTCTTATTACTCTATCGAGCGATCTTCAGCGTCAAGAAGTGGATGAACTATGCGGTCTATGCTGGTATAGTATGGGATGCCCTCGCAAACTTGCCCTACATCCCCCTCGCCATTTATTTTTGCGCTCCCCACAATAGCGAACATTGGGATTTCACGGTTTCGAAACGGTGCGGTAAGCCTATCAAATGGGATATCACCACAGGCGTCATGATATTGGTTTTGGATCTTTACATTTTGGTTCTGCCACTGCCGATATTGATGAAGTTGCAACTTTCGCATCGAAAACGTCTAGGATTGCTTGCTGTCTTTCTAACGGCAGGCTTGTAAGTACCCCCAGGAAACGGCCGAGTCTTGTTAATTACAACTAATGCATTCAGGGCTATTGTGTGTGCGTCTTTAAGCGTGACATACTACATAGCTGTGATGAAGGCCACCACCGACGCCAGCTGGCCCTCCGCTCAAATCTACCTAGTCCGGTAGGTCTCTCCAACTTTACCATCTTTGTATATTTCTAGAGCTAGCAAGCCACTAACATCCCGAAAGCGGAGTAGAAAACTACATTTCGATCCTCGTCGGCTGCGCACCCGGCCTCGCGTCCTTCTTCAACACCAATATTGCCGGATCCAAAATCTACAACTCGCTCGCTTCCACTTTCCGTAGCCACAGCACCAAATCGAGTGACCCGTCGAAGACCTCGGACGTCGAAGGAAACGGCGGATACTACGGCCTGCGAACATTCGGTGGAACGCCGTATAATAAGGCAACCAAGAACATTAACCCTCAATCCGATTCCACGTCGCAACTACAACACACCGAGGTCACGTACGAGCCGCGTCGGGGAAATAATTCGGGTGAGGATGGCATACACAGATCTGTCGGGTTCGATCAGCGCTCGACACATAGTGCAGTGTAATTTTCAATCGGGATACGGGTTAAGGTATAGATATAATAAGTAATCAAAAAAAAAACGAGTTAACAATAAATGAGTTACAAACCCTTGAGATTACCTAAACCTACTATTTGTTGAGTGAGTTGCAGGTGAGAAGAGTGTAGCCACACACCCCTAATTGGTGAATAAGAGAGGACACAGCACAGTCCATAGAAGATAGCAGTGACCAAAATATAGCGGATAAGTAAAAACGTGAAATCATCGATTGGTGTGGGTGGTACTTGTGGCTGTCTCATTTGCTGTTGAGATTTGGGGGCTCAGAGACCAGATTTGTTACATCCAAGACCCGAGTAGTTTTATGATATTAATGTTGACCTTGTTGTGTTCCTAGTTAGAGTCGCATATACTATACTGTGCCGTACTGTGCCGTACTGTGCCGTACTGTGCCTTACGAAGTACTGTGCCGTACTGTGCCGTACTGTGCCGTAGTGTGCCGTACTGTGCCTTACGAAGTACTCTGCCGTACTGTGCCGTACTGTGCTATACTATACCCTATGTATCCTTTGGCTGTGAGATAAGGTTTGAGGCGAGGAAATACTGTTCATGTAGCCACCCAAATTGTATAAAAATTTCTTTGGATCATATTATGCAAGATACTATAAAAAGGTGCGATGCATGCATTAGATCAGCAGAAGATTGCATTCTGCAACTTCTTCAACTCTCCATGCCCTTGTCCATCACACCAGGTTTACTTGGTGGTCAGGATAAATGAATGTATCCATGCCGCTCCATATTTGTAAACCGCCGTCAATCAGAAAGTAGATAAAATATAATCTATACTATATCATTGGTTCAAATTTACGATGTACAGCGATATGTATACATTTATTTATCCTGACCACTAAGTATTATTTGGATAGGGGAAATTTTTGAAGAACTGCAGGAAGATTCTCGGTAAGTCAGAGTTCCTTTAGAAAACCAAAGCACCAATCTCATGAAGGGATGACTTGATCCTAAACCGCCTCTAACAACATAGTAATATTACAAGGAGTGTTTATGATATTAGGATAAGTCGATTTGAATAATTTCTTGCACCAATAGGAATAATATACCTGGTAGCATGGGTTCTAGGATCAACGAATCTCATCTGAATTTGGATGTCTACATGAGCACACTTTGAGCATAACTATATTTCGCCACAGAGATTTTGATTTGCTAGTTGTATTATGAAATTAAGAATCCATGTGCACGCAGGCAGAGTTACCGAAACCTCCTCAAAGTAATACGCGAGAAACTTTGAATCCACCTGGAACAGCTGTCTGAAAAAAGCCTGTTGGATCATATTTCGCACTCACCTGCTTCATCTTCTTAACGTTTGCTAAGCCATAACTTTCAAGGATCTTTTGTGTTTGGTAGCCATAGTTTAAGAATCGGTAGTTGATACCCAAGCTCCTACTAGCAGTAAGAGCGTCGATTTTTTGAACGAGGTCAAGAGCAGTGGATGATACTAGGGCGTCATCCGTAGCATTTGCATGAATGGTATCAAGGAGACAGATGACCAATGGTCCATCAGAAGGTTTCAATCCCAGGAGGTTTGTTCCCTTGGCCAGAGACGAGGTAATAATTGGTTCTGTGATTGGTTCATAAACAAGACTAAACATCAAGCCCTCGACAGCGCTGAGTTTTGCAACTTCCGTCAGCCAGAGCGCACGAATATCAGCCATGAGCTGGACATCCGGGCGGAAGCTTGTTGTAAAGTACCATTGGCGCGCTCCGAGCGTGAGGAAGTTCTCCTGCTCATTGGTAAATCCTACAAGTGAATCTAATCGTAGGGTAGGAGCTGGCTCGGTGAGCTGCGGTTGAATGTTGACGAATGGTGCAAGCGATGGAGGGTTGATGACAGGCTGAGAGTAGTACAAATTTGTGGCAGCAACCTCGCCTATTCCTGCAATCCAAGTTGTCGCCAGAATTATGGAGGCGTATTTATCCCTAGGAGATGTTGTGGAGAAATTATGGAAGGCCTGGATGAGGTCTGGATAGGCAGTGTTATTGTAGTAAATGAAACCACCCCAGAATATAGATAGTTGGAAAATTGGGGTTTGAATCTCTGTGACTATACCAAAGTTTCCCGACCCTCCCTTGAGTGCCACAAAAAGGTCCTGGTTGGTGTTTTGATTTGCATTGACGATATCACCCGATGCAAGAACAACTTTGTAGTTGACGATATTGTCGCATACGAATCCCCTTTCTTCCGAAAAATATGAGAGTCCACCTATATAGAGAGTAAGTAATAGGAATGAGTTTTATTAGATTCAAATTTGCCTCACCACCAAGGGATGATCCACCAACTCCAACTCCAGATACGCGGGCTCCCACAACAGTAAGCCCTTGTGCCCCCAAAGTATTGTATACATTGCCCCATCGAGCTCCAGTTCCTATGGTGGCTAGTCCTTTAACGTTGTCGACAATGGGAGTGTTCGCGGTAAGATTAGAGAGATCAATGGTGATACCTCCCTGAATATTGGCAGAACCTGCCCAAGCTGTATGCCCACCAGCACGTACAGCTAGCTGGACATGGCTAGAACATGATCTCGCGTATTTAACGATTGCTGCTACGTCCTCTGTGGTAGTTGCTCGTATGAAGCAGGATGGTGAAACGTCATTTTCGAATGCAGAGAAATATGAATTTTTGTTTGCTATGTATGCATCACTCCCAGGCATTTCCACCTTTCCAGGGAATTTAGCAGTCAGATCAGAGCAGTTCACGACTATTTTTGCTGCTGTCAAATCCGTAGATATAGCAAGACCAAACAACGTCGAAAAGGCGAGGAGGGAAAGCATGGTGTGGGAAGATATTAGGAGGCAGCCTAACAGCGGAGTCGAATTATACGACGAATGAGGTATAGAGAATGCAATTTCTAATGTGCGAAATTTTGCGAGTGACAAAAAGCTCGTAATGTAAAAAACCAATATTGCAATGTAGTATAGAAATTGTGACAAGACCACTAATAAAAGTGCTGAATAGTTTTAGAATTTAAAGTTAAAGAACTAAGAGGATTCTAATATCTCGAGGGCTTATATATATAAAATTGTTAAATATAGTTATATAGATTATATATTTATAATATATATATATTAATTATTTAATAATATTATTTACTATATAAATATTTTAATTTAAACTTTAAAATACTAATATATAACTTAATTTAAATTAGTATATTATTAATTATTTAAAAAAGTTTATTTTGAAATATATTAATTTATTAATTTTATAATTATAAAGTTTAAAATAAATATAAATATTTTATAAATTAATAATATTCTTTTAATAAATTTATAATATAATATTTAAAAGAAATGATTTTAAATATATAATAATTTTTTAATAAAAATATAAAATATAAATATTTTATTAAATAATATATTTTATTTAAAAAATTATAATAAATAATATTATATATTATATTTAGATTATTAAAAGATTTAATAATTTTATTTCTATAAAAAATTAATTAAATAAAGATTCTAAATTTTTTTTATTATTTAAATCTTTATTACTTTTTTTTCTTTTTCTTTTTTTATAAAAAGTATTTTATTTCTTTATTTTTAAATTTTATTTTCTTTATATATAAATTATAAATATAATTAAATACTTTTATTATTTTAATTAAAAAATACTTTCTAATTTAATAACTAATTTTTTTAAAATATAATATTTCTTTTTATTTTAATTTTTATTTTTTATATAAAAAAATAAAAATTATTATCTTTTTATAAATCTCTAATTTTTTAATTAATTATTTAGAATTTAAATATAAATTTTTTTTTTAATATTTATAATTGATTTAATATTATTTATTAAAGAATTATATTTAAATTATATATTATTTTATAAAAAATATTTTAAAGAAAATAATCTTTCTTTTAAATTTACTTTATATAATCTAAATAATAATTTAAATAAAAATCTATTTTATTATATATTATATTAAAAATCTAATAAGTTAAATTTAAAGAAATTTTATTAAAATTATAAAATTCTTTAAAATCAATTATTATATATAATATTTAAAAATAAATTATTAATTTAAAAAATAAAAATATATATAAAGAAGAAAATAAAATATATAATTAAATATTTTTATTTTATTAATTTATAATTTATTTAACTAATAATTAATATTATTATATTTAAATTTAAATATATATTAAAA
>LNKV01000107.1:46787-70412 GCA_001465935.1 Clarireedia homoeocarpa
AATAAATAATTATAAACTTAATTATAATTTTATTAATAATTAATTATTTTATTATTTTAAAAGAAATAAAATAATAATAATAATAAAATAAATAATAAATAAAAGTTTAAAAATAATATTTAAAAAAGATAGTTTTAAATCGAAATTATTTAAAAATAAAAGATTTTCGAGTTATTATTATATAGAAAGTATATAATTAAAAAATATTAATTTAAAAAGATTATTCGAATTTAGAAAGTAAAAGAATATAAAATAAATTAAAATAAATATAAATATAAAGTTATAATTTATAAAAATAAATTAATATAATTATTTAATTTAAAAAAGAAAATAATCAAGTTATATTAATAAAATTAGTATATTAATAAGTAGATTAATTTATAGATTTATATAAATTAAAAAAGTAAAATAGTTATTAATCGTAAAATACTAATATATAAAATAACTTTAATAAGTTTTCGAATATTAATATTATAAATACTAACTTGTTTTATATAAAACTTAAAAGTTATAATCTATATTTTTATTATATTCTAATTTATTAACTAGATTTAATATAATTATTAATAAGATCTTTTTAAAGTTTAGAAAGATTATTATTAAAAATTTTTAATTAAGTATTTATTTTTATTGTCTTTCTAATAATAATATATATAATCTGTTTTAAGAATCTATAAAATTAAATATATAGATATCGATATATATATAAAGTTTATAAAATATTATATAATATAAATAAAAGAATTAATTACTTTTTAATAAAGTATTTATATATAAATTATCTTTTTAATTAAATATTTAATAATATTACTTTTAGTAAAATAATAATATTATATATAAAATAAAAGGAGTTTAATATAATATAATAAAATTACTAATAAAGATATTAAATAACTTTAGAATATTAAATTATAAAACTAAAACTATATATAAAAAAAAAGACTTTATATAACTTGAGAGTTTTAAAACTTATATAAAATAATACTTTATAAGAAAGTATTCTAACTAAACTAATATAGTTATATATACGATTTTATATAAATTATTATAATTTCTTTTTATTTATATTATATAATAAAAATATTAATATTAATAATATTATTTTCTAATTATTCTTTTTATAATTTATATTATTTATATTAATTTAGTTTATAATTTCTATTATATTTAAATATAATTATATATTTTTAAATAAATAAAATAATAATAAAAATAAATATAATAATTTCTATTAAATTAATTATAAACTTTATTATAATTATATTTATAAATTAATAATTTTAACTAATAAATTATATATTTAATAAACAATTTATTAAGTTTATTAATAATAAAATAATAAATAATTTATTTTATTTAATTAGTTTAAATTAAATAATAAATTTAATCTTTTTATATTTAACTTTTATATATTTAATTATAAAAATTAAAAATTTTTAATTATAATTAATACTATTATTATAAATATTTCTTAATATTTATTAAAAGTAAATTATAAATTGTTTTTATTTTTTTAATTTTTTTATTTTTTAATTATTAATTATTTATATAAATTTTTTTTAATTATTATTTTTATTATATAATCTTTATAATTTTTATATTTTATTAATTAAAATTTAAATATATAATCTTATTATATTTTATATAATAAAGTAAATTTAAAGTATTTTAGTTATTATATTTAATATATTTTATTATTATTTTATATAACTTTAATATATATTAAAAATATTAATTATATATATATATAAACTTTTATTCTTTTATAAATTAATAAGATTATTCTTTATTATTATTTTCTATTTCTTATTTTTAATATTAATATTTTAATTAAAAATAAATTAAAAATATCTTTTAATATTTATAATTATTTAATTATCTTAAAATTATTTAAATTATAAATATTTTATTTCTCTTTTCTTTAATATTTATTTATATTAATTAATATATTTTATAATAATATATTTTTATTTAATTATTTTTTAATTTTCTTTTTTTTTTCTTTAAAATTCTTATTTAATAATAATTATAATTAAGATTTTAAGAAAATACTATCTTTTTAATAATATTTTAAAGAATTTAAATTTTTAATATTTTATTATATAATATAATAAATATTATTAAGAAAATAAAAAACTTAAGTTTATATTAAAAAGTTATAAAAATAATATTTAAAAACTAAATAAATCTAAACTTTTTATATTAAAAAATATAGATATTATAAATAAGTATATTATTTATATATATTAGAAATTGAAAAAATAAGAAAATAGTTATTTATTTTAATATCTATTATATAAAACTAATATTATTTTAGATTTTATAAATTTAAAAATAAATAAAATTAATAAATAATTATTCGAAAATATAATAAAAAAATAATTATAATATTTTTTTAATATATTTATAAAAGTTATAAAATATATATATTTAATTTTATATATTAATAGCTAATTTAATTTAAATAACTTTATAATCGAATTAATAAATAATATATAAATATAAATAATATAAAAATTATTTTTAAAATATAATATTATATTTTATTATTAATTATTTAAAATAATTAGTTTATTATATTATTATTATAATATTTTAATATAATTTTAATTAAAGAATTTAATTGAAAATAAGAAAAAATATTTAAATTAATATTGAAAATAAATAATCTTATTTTTTATTTATTTATTATTAAATTTAAAATATATTTATATTTATAATAATTATATTTTTTCTAATATATATTAGTTATTAACTTATTAAACTAATTTATATAATTAAAAAAATTATTATTAATTATATTTATATATATAAAGATAATAATTATAATAATAAATATAAAAATTTAAATAAAATAAAAGATAATAATTTTATATATAAAAATCTAGATTTTTAAATAAATTTTAAAAATCTTAATTATAATAATAAAGATTATAAGAATATTTTTATTTAAAAATATAAAGTTCTTTATTATAAAAATATTTATTTTTAAATTATTTATAATCTTATTTTTAATAAATATAATTTTTTTAAAATAAAGATTATTTTTATTTATTATAAGAAAACTAATAAAAAATATAAATTATATATTTTTAATTTATATATTTTAATTTTATTAATAAAATATTTATAAAATTATCTTTTTATTTTATAAAGAAGTTTTATTAATATTTTATTTTATTAATTATATTTTAATTATTATTATTAAAGATAATATAATTAAAATAAATAAATTTATTTATACTAAGTTTTTTCTATAAATAATTTATATGATTTTATAAAAATAATTCTAATATATTAAAAATTAAAAAAGTTTAAAATATTTATTTTTTAATAAATAATAAAGATATTTAATAGTTTATTAATATTAAAATAGAAAACTCTTTATTATTTAATCTTTATTTTTTATTTTAATTATTTTAATTAAATTATTAAATTTATATAAAAACTAATTAATTATTATTTTTATTAAAATATTAAGAATATTTTATATTCTTATTAATATTTTATAAAGATTATTATAATTATTATATATAATTAAATAATAAAATATAATTTTTAAAGAAAAATCTTCTTTAAATTTTATATTAATAAAAAAATTTATTTTATTATTTAAAATATAATATTAAATTTATTAACTAATATTAAATTCCTTTATATATTTATATATATAAATTTTATTTATAATTTATATATTCTAATTAATATATTTAAAAAGATTTAAAAAGTATTTTTTTTAGATTTAAAAATAATAAAATTTATATAAAAATATAAAGAATATAAAAAAAATATAGATTTTATAATTAAGTTTTATTTAAAATTTATAAAGAATATAAATAATTTTATTAATAAATTGATTTTTTTTAAAAGTAATATAATTAAATAATTAAAATAAAATATTAATAAAATTATTTTAATTATATTTATAATAATGAATTAAAGAGATAATTTAAAAAAGTTTTTATTAATAAATATTTTAAACTTATTATTTATTATTAACTTTTAAAATAAATTTAATTTTAAAAAATAAAAGTTTAAATAATATTTCTAGTTATTAGATTTATATTATTAATTTAATAATAATATTATTTTATTATTAGAAATAAAAAGTTTAATATAATTATTATTTAAATTAAATATCTTTAATATCTTTTAAAAACTTATTTTTAAATAAAGATTTCTTTCTTTTTATTTATAAAAAGAATTAATATATTATATATATTAAAGATAATTAAAGTATTTATAAATATTAAATAAAAATTTATATTATTTTATATAAAATAATAAATTATATAAATAGTTATTTAAAAGAGATTTTAAAATTTTAAAAAATATTTTATATTTATTTTATTTATTAATTTAAAAAGTTTATTCTTTAAAATTTATAATATCTTAAAAATTATATATAAATATTATAAATATTTATCTTCTAAATTATATAAAAATATTTAGTATAATTATTCTAATTAAATTATCACGATATTATATAAGAATATATTCTTTTTAGAAATAAGTTAAATATTAGATATATATAATTAAATATATAATCACTTTCTATATATAAACTTTCAAATCTTTATAATCTTTTTAATTATATTAATAACTATTTAAATAATATTAATAATCAATTCTTTTTTATTTTTAAATCTCTTTTTTAAAGATTCTCTAAATAATAAAAATAAATCTATTTTAACTTTATTAATATATAATATTATTTTTAAATTATTTATTTTATATAATCTCTAAAAACTTATTATAATAATATATCTAATATTTATTAACTAACTTTAAAATAAAGATTAAATAAGTTATTTTATATTAATTAAATAAATAAACTTGTTTTCTTATAATATTATTTTATAAAGTATTATAATTATTTTTAATATTTAATTTAATATTTAAAATACTTTTAAAATTAGTTAAATAATATTCTAAACTATATATTAAATAAAAGATAAATCTATTTTAAATTCTTAATAATCTCTCTTTCTTATATAATACTTTATTATATAATAAAACTATTTAATATTTAATTCTCTTTTATTTTAATTAAGTTAAAATATTAATATTAAAATAAAAGTAAAAGAAAAATAATTTAAAAAACTCTTTTAATTATATTATTTATTAACTTAATAATTATATTAATTATTTAAATAATTAAGATATAAACTTAATTTTAAATATAATTAATAATTTAAAATACTAAGTATATTATATTAATAAATTAAATTAAAAAATAATTATTATAACTAATAATTAAATATAATTTATTTAATATTCTCTAATTATTATTATTATATTAATTATATAATTTATAAATATCTACTTTCTTATACTAATATAATATTATTTTAATTATATTTAATTATATATTATTTAAAGTTTTATATTTAATTAATAAACTTTTTAATAGAAAAAAACTTATTATTTAATTATAAAGAAAGTTTATTATAAATCGAATTAGTTAATATAAATATAGTTTTATTAATAATAATATTAAATANATATTAATAAAAATTAATAATCTTTTAATAAAATTTAAAACTTTTATTAATCTTTATAAATAAAATTAAGAATTTTAAAAAAAAGAAAATAATTAATTATATTTTTATTATTTTATATATATAGAATTATTATTTAATAATAATAATTATAAATTTAATTTAATATTTATTTTATTATATAAAAAAACTATTTTTAAAATTAATTTTTGATATTTATTTTTTATTTTTTATTAATTTTTTTAATTTTATTAATTATTATATTTTAATTTATTACAATTAATAATATTAAGTTTATAATCTAATAATAATAAATAATATAATTTTTAAAATTTAAATAATAATATTTAATTAATTTTAATATTTTTATAAATTAATTAAAATATTATTTAATATTTAATTTAATAAAAATTAATTTATTTAAGTTTTATTAAAATTATTTTCTTTTTATTAATTAAAAAAAGAATTATATATTTAAAAGATTATTAAATATAATATTAAAATAAATAGAATTAGTAATAAAATTATTAATAAAAAAATTAATTAAAATTATAATATTTATTAATTGAAAATTTTTATAAAAACTTTATTATTTTATAAAAAAAAATTTTTATATAAAAATTAAATATAATATTTATTATAAAATATTTAAAAATATTTATATATAAATATTTATAATTATAAATATTAATTTTTTTATTAATTTTAATTTTTATAATATTATTTATTAATTTAAAATTTTTTTTATATTTTATTTATTTATAATTTTTATTAATATTTAAAAAGAATATATTAATATATTTAATTAAATATAATATAGTTAAATATTATTAAATAATTAGTTTAAAAAATAAAATATAATTTATAATAAAATTTATATATATTAATTAAATAAAATTAAAAAGATAATTATTATAATTACTTTCTTTAAAATAATAAAAATCAAGATTAAAATATTTTATTAAAAGATAATAACTAAATTAGTTTATTTTAGTTTTAAATAAAATAAATATTATTCTTATTATATAATTAAATAATAAATTTTATAAATTTAAAAAAAAATATATTTATAATAATAATTTTTATAAAAATTATTATAAGATTAAAGATTATTTTAAATAAAAAAAATAAATTTAAATTTAAAATTTTAAAATAATCAAAATAAATTAATTAAGAAAAAAAATAAAAATTATTTATATTATTTAAAGAATAAATATATTTAAAAATTAAAAGATTATAATTAATTAAAAAGAATATTAAAAGATAATTTAATTAAAAAGAAATTTAATATTATTAAAATTAAATAAATTAAAAAAGAATTAAACTTTTTTAATAAAATAATTTAAAAAAGATTATAATTAAAAAAGATTTATAATAACTAATAATAAATTTAATTATTTCTTTATTATCTTTTTTTAAAAAAGTTATAATAATAATTATTAACTTTTTTTTATAGATATTAATAATCTTAATATATATATTTTTTTATAGATATTAATTATTATAAATATTTATTTTCTAAGTTACGTGGAAATAATTAGGATCTCGAGTATTAATAATTATAACGATTTATAATATTATTATAAGTTTATTATTAAAAATAGTTATATAAAGAATCGATCGATTATAGATAATAGTAAATAAATAAGTTGTAATTAAAATTAAATATAAAGCTCTATATATTAATAAAATATATTCTATTTATATAAATCTTTATTCTTATTAATTTAATATTTTCTTTATTAACTTAGTATTAATTAATATTAAGTTAATTAAATTAAACTAATCTAATTACTATTTAAGATTTTTCTATTATCTACTTATAATTAAATTTAAAGTTTTTAAAACTTACTATTTATAATATTATTCTCTTTTTAAATAAATATTATTTATAATTATTTATAAGTAATAATTAGACTTATTAAAGATATTTAGTTTTATTTAACTTATTAATCTTTTACTTTTATTATATATAACTCTATCTATTCTATTTTCAATTATTATTACTTAGTTCTAAGAATTAAATAATTTAGAAATATAATAGTTTTATATTTATATTATAAAAAGAATAGTTTAGAATATTGAATATTTCTAGAATCGAAATATTATAAAGAGTATATAAAATATAATATTTCTAGTTTTTCTTTATCTAAATAAGATATTTTAATTTAAAAAGAAGTTTATTTAAAAGTTAAAGAAAAGGTAGTTATTATTACTAAATAGAAAGTTTTTATTTATTAAATAGAGATTTATAAGAAATAAAAGAAACTTTATAATAAAAGTTCTAAAATATTTTATTATAATCTTTATATTTTAAGTAAGTTAAATATTATAAAGAAGAGAGAAAAGTTAGAAAGAGAGTAAGTAAAATAAGTTTTTTATATATTTATTTCTAATATAGCCGACTTTTTATTTTTTATATTTTCTTTATTAAATAAAACTAAGTTAGTTATATAATTAATAGTTAAAAGTTTTATTAATAGAATTTCTCTAAGTTTTATAAATAGTTTAAATTCTTAATTAGTTTTTATATATTTTCTAAATATAAGTATCTTTATTATTTAATTAATTAATAAAGCTTTTCTTTAATATATTTATAATCTAATATTTTTTCAACTTTATATATAATATCTAAGTTTACTAATTCGATTTCAGTATATAATATATTTAATACTTTTAATAATATTAGTTTAAAAAATAAAATATAAAATACTAAATATATATTTATTATTTTTAGTAATTCAAGATAATAATTAATTAATCTAACTATTTTAATAATTTTAAAAAGTTCTAACTTCTTATAATCTAATTTATTATTTAGTTTTTTTATATTAATATTATATCTAAAAAAATAAACTTTATCTTTCTTTTTAAATATTAGTTCTATATTATATTTTATACTATAATAATATATTATTTATTATATAATAAACTTAATATTAAATAATAATTATTTATATAGATTCTTAAAATCTTTAATTTTTATTATTTCTATATTTAATTTAATTATATTTAATAATTATATATTATATATTTTTAATTTAAATTTAAAATTAATATATATTAATATTATATTTATTATTATTATTTTTATAATATTATATATAAATTATATAAATAATAATAATTCTATCTAATTATCTTATTAATAATTAATATAATATTATAAATATTATTTTATAATTTAATTTAAATATTCTATCTATTTATCTATTTATAAATAAAATATTATAAAAAACTTTCTTTTAATTCTTTATAAAGTTATAAGTGTTTATTAGAATTTTAATATAAAGAGTTTATTTTAATCGGAAATAATCTTATTTAATATTTTATATATATTAATTATTATTTATAAGAATATATAAACTAAGTTTTTAATTATATTACTTTCTTTATATAAAATTATATATCTAAACTTAGTTAATCTATTTATAATAACTAGAATAAAGTTATATATTACTTTTATTAATAAGTTTTTAAAAGATAATAATTTAATTATAAAGTTCTATATAATAGATTTTTATAATTAAGTAAGTATATTCGGAGTTTTAAATTAGTTATATAGAATATATTATAAAGTTTTATTTTATATATAAATATTGTAGTTACTAATAACTTTCTTAATTATTTTCTTTATTTATAAGAAATATAAGTTTGTTTTAATTTTTATAAATATTTTTATAATTCTTTAATATCTATAAATTAGTAATTTATATTATTTCTAAGTAAATTTTTTAGTTAAAAATAAAAAGATATATATCTTCTTATAAAAATATATAATATTATTTTTAATTATAAATCCTTCTTTTAACTATTTTAGTATTTATTTTATAATTAAATTATTCTTATAATACTTTTATATTTATTTCTCTAAGTAGTTATTATAAAGTATTATTATTATAATTAATTAAACTAAGTTGAATATTAATAAATCTTCTTTTTAATAAAATATAATATATAATTTATATATTTTATTATTTTAGTATTTAGATTTTCTATTAAATATATTAGTTTTAATATTTTCTTTTTTTTTAATATATAATATTCTGAAATTATATATAATTAATATTTTTATTTATTATATTTATTATTTATTTAGAATTTTAATTATTATAAAATATATTAAATTTTTATAATCTAAATAAATCTAAACTATATACTTAGATTCTTTAAAATAAACTTTCTATTTTTTAAATATATTAATAATAATAAATAGTTTTTTATTATAAATTTTATAATTTAACTTTACTAATTAAAACTTTTTTAAATAGTATATTATTAATTATAGTTTCTTATTTTTATTTAATTAACTTAGAACTATATTTAATATATAATTTAATATATTTATTTTAATAATAATTAGTTATTCGAGATCGAAGATAATAAAAACTAGTATTTATATAAAAGTTTATTTAAAGATATTAAATATCTATTATATTATACTACTTTATTTATATTTAATATCCTTTTTAATTAACTTTATAAAAGATATTATAATTTTCGAATAATCTTTAATAAATTATTTATAAAAGTTTATAAATTCTAGAAAGATTATATATTCTTAATTATAATTAGTTTTATTTATTTTAAAACTTCTTTAACTTTATTTAAATTTATCTTAAATTCTATTATACTAATAATATATTCTAGAAACTTGGTTTTAATAATATAGAATTTATATTTTAAAAGTTTTAATAAAATATCTATATTTATTAAAATCTATAATATTTTCTTAATAATCTTAATATATTCTTTAAAAGTTTTAATAAAGATTAAGATATTATTTAAATATATTATATAATAGTTATTAAGATATTTTCTTAATAAATTATTAATTAATTATATATATATTACTAATATATTAATAACTTAAATAATATAACTTAGTATTTATAATATTTATATTAAATATAAAATACTATTTTCTATTTATTTTCTTTCTTAATTTAAATATTATAAATACTTGTTCTTCTAAGTTATATAAAAATAGTTAGGGGACTAAGTACTATTAATCGAAGATAGAGAGTATTATTATAAGTTTAATATTAGTGATTATATAGAGAATTGATAAATATAATAGTAAGTAATAAGTAGTAATTAAAGTTAATTAATTAAGTTAAGTACGAAACTCTATATACTAAGGAAATACTATTTATTTATATAAATCTTTATTCTCTAATTATCTTAATTATCTTAGTTATTCTAGTTATTCTAATTAATTAGTCTAACTAAGATAACTAAAATAGTTATATTATATATTTTACTAACTAAAGGTTCTATTAAAGATATTGATTTTAATTAAAATACTTTTATTTATCTAAATACTACTTTCTATAAAGTATTTCTTATTTCCTAGATATTTTTTATATAAAATACTATTTGTTTTATAAGTACTTTTATTTATTAAAATATCTTTTCTCTTTTTATTATTTAATATCTAAACTTATAAACTTCTATATATTAGTATTAAAGTTTAGACTTTTAATATAATATATATTTTCTAAGTTTAAAGTCTTTTAATTATTATATAACTAAATTATAATACTATCTCTCTTCTAATTTAATATTATTCTGATATTTATTATATTAGTATAAAGTATTTACTTAGATTTTAGATAATTTCTCTAAACTTTCTTTTCTTTATTATATCTTATATTTATTTATTTAAGTCTATTAGTAATTATTAAAATTAATATATTTATAATAAGAAAAAAAGAATTATTATATTATCTTCTTATAATTATTATTTTGAAAAAAAGTATAAATATTATATTCTTTCTAATAATATTTATTATAAAGAGTATAAAAAAAATAATATTAAGAAATTCTATAATATTTTTAATATAATAGTTGCTACTTAGATTTATATAAATTTTAAAGAAAAATATCTTTAAGAAAAAAATAAAAAGTTTTATTAAAAAGAAAAAAAAACTATAACTAAGATTCTTTATTTTCGTATTTAAGTAAGAAAAACTTAGTTATAATTTAATAAAGTATATAAAAATATTAGAAAGATATTATAATATAATCTGAAAATAATTAAGAAATTAAAAGTATTTAAAAAAAAGAAGAAACTAATAAAAAAATAAATTAAATAAATTAAATAAACTTCTTAATTATTTAATTTTTCTAAAATCGATCCCTCGATCTTCGAGTTTTTTCTAATAAACGATTCTAAGTTAATTATTTAGTTAAAAGCCGAGAGTTCTTTAAATAAAATTTCTTTAAATTTTATAAATAGTTTAGATTCTTAACTAGTTCTTATATATTTTCTAAATATAAATATCCTTTTTACTTGATTAAATAGTATAGGTTTCTTTTAATATATTTCTAATTTAATATTTCTTTAACTTTATATTTAATATTTAAGTTTATTAATTTAATTTCGATATATAGTATATTTAATACTTTTAATAATACTAGTTTTAAAAGTGAAATATAAAATACTAAGTATATATTTATTATTTTTAATAGTTTAAAATAGTAATTAACTAGTTTAATTATTTTAATAATTTTGAAAAGTCTTAGTTTCTTATAATCTAATTTATTATTTAGTTTTTTTATATTAATATTTCGTTTAAGAAAATAAACCTTATTCTCTTTCTTTAATATTAATTCTATATTATATTTTATATTATAATATTAGATAGTTCTTTTTATAATAAATTTAATATCAAATAATAATTATTTATATAAATTCTTAAAATCTTCTATTTTCGTTATTCTAATATCTAACTTAGTTATATCTAGTAATTATATATTATATATTTTTAATTTAAATCTAAAATTAATATATACCGATATTATATTTACTATTATTACTTCTATAATATTATAAACAAATTATATAAATAATAGTAATTCTATTTAATTATCTTATCGATAGTTAATATAATATTATAAATATTATTTTATAATTTAGTTTAATTATTCTGTTTAATTATCTATTTATAAATAAAATATTATAAAAAGTTTTTTTTAATTCCTAGTAATATAGTAAGTATTTACTAGAATTTTAAAATAAATAATTTATTTTAATTCGAATTAATCTTATCTAATACTTTATATATATTAATTATTATTCTTAGAAATATATAAACTAGATTTTTAATTATACTATTTTCTTTATATAGAATTATATATCTAAATTTAGTTAATTAGTTTATAATTATTAGAATAGAGTTATATACTATTTTTATAATTAAGTTTTTTAAAGATAGAAGTTTAATTATAAAGTTTTATATAATAAACTTTTATAACTAAGTAAGTATATTCGGGATTTTAAACTAGTTATATAGAATATATTATAAAGTTTTATTTTATATATAAATATTATAATTTCTTATAATCTCTTTAATTATCTTTCTTATTTATAAGAAATAACTATTTATTTTTATTCTAATAAATATTTTTATAATTCCTTGATATCTATAAGTTAATAGTTTATATTATTTCTAAATAAACTTCTTAATTAAATTTGAAAATATATATATCTTTCTATAAAAATATATAATATTATTTTTTATTATAAATCTCTTATTTAGTTTTTCTAATATTTATTTTATAATAGAATTATTTTTATACTACTTTTATACTTCCTTTTCTAAGTAATTATTATAAAGTATTATTATTATAATTAACTATAAAGAGTTAAATACTAATAAATCCTTTTCTTATTAGAATATTATATATAATTTATATATTTTATTTTCTAAGTATTTAAGTTTCTTATTTAGAGTATCGATTTTAATATTCTCTTTTCTTTTAATATATAAGATTTTAAAATTGTATATAATTAATATTTCTATTTAATATATTTATTATTAATTCAAAACTTTAATTATTATAAAATAAATCAAGTTCTTATAATCTAAATATATTTAAATTATATATTTAAATCTTTTAAAATATACTCTCTATTTTTAAAATATATTAATAATTATAAGTAGTTCTTTATTATATATTTTATAATTTAATTTTACTAATAATAGTTTTCTTAAATAATATATAATCGATTATAATTTCTTATCTTTATTTAGTTAACTTAAAACTACTTTTAGTATATAATATAATATATTAGTTTTTATTATAATAAATAGTTTTAGATCGAATATAATAAAGATTAGAGTTTATATAAAAACTTATTTAAATATATTAAATATCTTTTATATTATTTTATTCTATTTATACTATCGATCCTTTTTAATTAATTTATTAAATAAGATAGTTATTTTTAAATAATCTTTAATAAATCGTTTATAAAAGTTTATAAATCTAAGAAATAATTATATCTTCTTAATAATTATAAATTATTTCTATTTTAAACCTTCTTTAACTTTATTTAGATTTATCTTAAATTCTTTTATATTAATAATATATCTTAGAAACTCTATTTTAGTAATATAAAACTTATATTTTTAAAACTTTAATAAAATATCTATATTTATTAAAATTTCTAATATATTTTAAACTATCTTAATATATTCTTCGAAAGTTTCTATAACGATTAGAATATTATTTAAATATACTATATAGTATTTATTGAAATATCTTTTTAATAGATTATTAATTAATTATATATATATAACTAATATATTTATTAAATCGAAAAATATAACTTTATATTAATAATATTTATATCTATATTAAAATATTATTTTTTATTTATTTCCTTCTTTAATTCGAATTAAATTAAATTCTAATCTTTAATCTAACTTTATAAAGTATTTAGTTTATTTAAAATAATCTTATAACTTATTAACTAATAATAATAAATATCGATCTTTAAGAATAATATTATTAAATTTCTAATAATTAACTACTAATCTAAGTTTATCTTCTTTTTTTTTTAATATAAAGAAAATTAATATTTCAACTAGCGATTATAATTATTCGATAAATCTCTTTATTAATATTTTATTAATATACTTTTATAATATTTCTAGTTTTTCTATTAACTATAATATAATTAGTAAAAATAATAGTTCCTTTTTATCAATTAATTTTATTTTATAATCTCAAAGTTAATATTTTAATAAAGTATCTTTATTAGTCTTTTCTTTGAAAATATTAATATATTTCTTATATATTATTAGTATATACTTTAATAGTAGATTCTAAACTAAATATCTTATATTTAAAGTATTATTTACTTTTAACTCTTATAGTTTTTTCTATTATATTTTATATTAGTATATTAGTTTTATAGAACTTTATATAAATTTTATTTTATATTTATATTTATCTAATTTCAAAGTTCTTATAACTTAATTAATATATAGATTATAATTTCTTAATTATAATATTCTTAGAATTATCTAGTATTTTTCTAGAGATATTAAATTTATTCTTATTTATTTAGAATACTAATCTAACTATATTATAAATTTTTTCGTTTTATAATAAATTATTTTTTTTAACTAGTTATTTATTAGTAAAAGTAAGTTTATATAAAATTGATTTTCTAAGAATTTATAAATTTACTAATATTATAGTTTCTAATATTATAAAATTTTCTATTACTTTTAAATCTATTATAACTCGAAGTATCTATCTATTTATATATATTTTATAAAAAATTTATTTTAACTTTAAAGTAGCTCTTAACTTTCTAATTAACCTCTTTAACTTTATTATAAGTTATTCTTAATTATTATAAAGTATTTTATAATAAGACTTTATAATAAATATATTTTATTAAAGTTTTAGTTTTTTATTAACTGATTTAATATAATATATTTAGTCTTCTATTAAGAATTTATATACTAGTTATTTTATATAAATATTTCTTTTATTTCTAACTTATTTTTATAATTATATTATTTATAAATAGCGAAATATTATTTAATATTATTTAACTTAGAGTTCGATATCCTCGAAATCGTTTTTAGAAAATTCCTAATAAGTCTTATTTATTTTAAATTATTTTTATTCGAAATATTTATTATCTTTATATATAAATTTATAAATTTTATTTACTCTAGATTCGGAAGTTTTTATATAATTATAATATTTAACTATTCGATTTAAATAAGTTTAAACTTTAACTCTCTAAATATTATTTTCTTTAATAGTCTATTTCTTACTTATTTATAATAAATCAAGTATTTTATTTAATTAATAACTTTTTTTTAATTTTTTAGAATACTATTTTATATTATCTTTATCTAATTAGTATATTAAATAGTTATTATTATAATAGACTATTTATAATAATATTATATAATTCGATTCGTTTTATTTAGTTATTATATTTAATTAATATTTAGATATATTCTTACTTTAGTAATTATCTTTATTTATTATAATTTTAAATTATTTTTTTCCTTTCTAATTATTCTTTTTTAATTTCTTCTTTTATAATTTCTTTTAATAATCTCTTATTTAGTATCCTAGAAATCTATATTTAAAATAAAGTTTCTTTTCTTATTAATAGTTTTTTTCTTTTATAGAAAAGTTATTTTATAAGTTTATAATATCTAATTCTATAAAATTATTATAAGTTTCTTCTTTATAATTCTATTTTTTTAAATTTCTTAAATATTTCTTATTTGATCGATAGAAGTAGGATCGCTAATTACTAGTAAAATATAATTTTTATTAGAATTTATATTTACGATTATTAATTCAAATAGTTTTTTTAATTAAATTATTTATATTATTAATAGAGTCTTTATATAAAAGTTCGAGTTTAATATTATTTTATAAGTTTAATATATAATAGTTTAGAAATACTATAATATTCTAATTAGTTTAATTTCTATATTTTCGAAATTTTATAATATAATTAATTATTAACTTTATTTATTAAAAAACAAATAACTTTCTTTTAATAATTTATATAATATCGATATCTCTAAATACTTATTATATTTCTTTATAGAATCTTTCGAAACTTCTAAAAATACTTATAATAATTAATATTATTTTATTAAAGTTTAGACTATTTTCAAAGTAATTAGATAAGAATAGTTTAATCTATTTAGAAACTTTCTCTTTAAAATAAAAAGCGACTTAGAGACTTCTAATATCTTAAATAGTAAATTTATTAATATTGAATCTAAAGTATATTCCTAATTATAAAAGAAAGATATCTAGTTCTTTTTTATTATTATTATATTTATCTAATAATATAACTTTTAAAGTTTCTTAAAGTTTTAACTTTTTTAATTTATTATTATTATTATTATCTATATCCTTTTAATTTATATTAATATTATTATTATAATTATTTTAGAATATAAAAATATTAGTTAAATTAATAATAGATATTAGTACTAACTAGATTAGAAGTCTAGTTATAATAATATTATTATAAACTATATTGATTTAATATATAAAATAATAATAATATTTAAAATATTACGAATATTTATTCTTCTAAGTTATATAAAAGTAGTTAAAAGACTAAATACTATTAATTAGAGATAGAGAATATTATTATAAATTTAATATTAATAATTATATAAAGAATCGATAAATATAATAATAAATAATAAATAGTAATTAAAGTTAATTAATTAAATTAAATACGAAGTTCTATATATTAAGGAAATACTATTTATTTATATAAATTTTTATTTTCTAATTATCCCGGTTATCTTAATTATCCTAGTTATCTTAATTAATTAATTTAACTAAGATAGTTAGAATAGTTATATTATATATTTTATTAATTAAAGATTTTATTAAAAGTACTAATCTTGATTAAGATATTTTTATTTATTTAAATACTACTTTCTATAAAGTACTTCTTATTTCTTAAATATTCTTTATATAAAGTATTATTTATTTTATAAATACTTTTATTTATTAAAATACTTTTTCTCTTTTTATTACTTAATACTTAAATCTATAAACTTCTATATATTAATATTAAGATTTAGATTTTTAGTATAGTATATACTTTCTAAGCTTAAGATCCTTTAGTCGTCACGTGACCAAGTTATAATATTAAATTAGATTAAATCTTATATATTAATTTAACTTTATAAAATATTTAGTCTTTCTAATTCGATTCTATAATTTACTAACTAATAATAATAAATATCGATTTTTAATAATAATAATATTAAGTTTTCGATAATTAATAACTAGTTTACTTTTCTTATTTTCTTTTTTTAATATAAAGAAGATAAATACTTTTATAAGTAAAATAGATTTTCTAATAAATCTTTTTATTAAATTTTCATCGAAGTATTTATAAAGTAATTTAAGTTTCTTTTCTTCTTCTAATTTTATTTTATAATTTTAAAATTAATATTTTAATAAAGTACTTTTCTTCGACCTTTCCTTGAAAATCTTAATATATTTCTAGTATTATATTAATATATTTTTTAATAAAAGATCTTAGATTAAAATATCTAATTTCAATAAATATATTATTTTTAGTTTTTAACTAAGTATTAGTTTTATAAAACTTTATATAAACTTCGTTTTATATTTATATTTATTATATTATATAATCTTTTCGATCTAGTTAATATATAGATTATATTTTTTTAATTATAATATTTCTAAAATTATTTAATATTCTTTTATTAAAATTAAATCTATTTTTATTTACTTAGAATACTAATCTAATTATATTATAAATTCTTATATTTTATATTAAATTAATTTATCTTTTTTAACTAATTATCTATTAGTAAAATAAAGTTTATATAAAATTAGTTTCTTAAAAGTTCGTAATTTCGTTGATATTATAATTTTTAATATTATAAAATTTTCTATTACTTTTAAATTTATTATAGCTCGAAGTATTTATTTATTTATATATATTTTATAAAGAATTTATTTTAACTTTAAACTAGTTTTTAACTCTCTAACTTATATTTTAAATAGTTTAATAAATTATTTTTAATTATTATAAAATATTTCGTAATAAGGTTTTATAATAAATATATTTTATTAGAGTTTAACTTTTTTATTAACTGATTTAATATAATATATTTAACCTTTTATTAAGAATTCGTATATTAGTTATTTTATATAAATATTTTCTTTATTTCTAATTTATTTTTATAATTATATTATTTATAAATAGCGAAATATTATTTAATATTATTTAATTTAGAGTTCGATATTTTCGAAATTACTTCTTAAGAATTTCTAATAGATCTTATTTATTTTAAACTATTTTTATTTAAAATATTTATTATTTTTATATATAAGTTTATAGATTTTATTTATTTTAGATTCGGAAGTTCTTATATAATTATAATATTAATTTATATAATTTAAGTAAATCTATATTCTAACTTTTTAAATATTATATTCTTTAATAATCTATTCTTTATTTATTTATAATATTTCGAATTATTATTTTATTAGTAATATTTCTAGTTTTTCTAGAAAATAGTTTTTATAAAACTTTTTATCTTTATACTTTATATAATAATTATTATAATATATAAACTATTAGATATATTTATAATTTAGTTTTTTAATATTTATTTTTTAATTTTCTTTCTTAATAATCTCTAAGAATTCTTTATAAAATATAATCTATTTATTTATTATACTAATTTAATATTTATATTTCCTACTTTTTAGCTTTTTAAAATACTATTCTATTTTATTCTTTTCTAATTTATATATTAAATAATAGTTATTATAATAAATTATTTATAATAATATTATATATTCGAGTTTACTAATTATTTATTAATTATTTATTATACTAATTTAGTATCTAGATATATCTTAGTAACTATCTTAATTTATTATAATTTTAAATTATTTTTTTCTTTTCTAAATATTCTTCTTTTCTTATTTTATTTTTTAAAATTTCTTTTAATAGTTCTTAGTTTAATAACTAAGAAATCTATATTTAAAATAGAGTTTCTATTTTTATTAATAGTTTTTTTTCTTTTTAAGAAAAGTTATTTTTAAAGTTTATAATATCTAACTTTATTATATTATTATAATCTTCTTCTTTATAATTCTATCTTTCTAAGTTTTTTAAATATTTCTTATTTAGTTAATAAAAGTGAAGTTATTAATTATTAGTAAAATATATTTTTTATTAGAACTTGTATTTATAATTATCAATTTAAATAGTTTTTTTAATTAAATTATTTATATTATCAATAAAGTCTTTATATAAAAGTTCAAGTTTAATATTATTTTATAAATCTAATATATAATAGTTTAAAAGTACTATAATATTCTAATTAATCTAATTCTTATATTTTCGAAATTTTATAATATAATTAATTATTAATCTTATTTATTAAAAAACAAGTAACTTTCTTTTAATAATTTATATAATATTAATATTTCTAAATACTTATTATATTTTTATATAAAATCCCTTGAAACTTTTAAAGATAATTATAATAATTAATATTATTCTATTAAAATCTCGATTATTTTCGAAGTAATCAACTAAGAATAATTTAATCTATTTAGATACTTTGTTTTTAAAATAAAAAACTATTTAGAGACTTTTAATATCTTGAGTAATAAATTTATTAATATTAAATTTATAATATATTCCTAATTATAAAAAGAAGATATCTAACTCTTTTCTATTATTATTATATTTATCTAATAATATAATTTTTAAAGTTTCTTAGAATTTTAACTTTTTTAACTTATTATTATTATTATTATTTATTTTCTTTTAATTTATATTAATATTATTATTATAGTCACTTTAAAATATAAAGATATTAGTTAGATTAGTAATAAATATTATTACTTATTATATTAAAAGTCTAATTATAATAGTATTATTCTAAGTTATATCGATTTAATATATAAAATAATAATATATAACTTTATCAAGTACTTCACTTTATCAAATATACTACTTTAAAATATACTAAGATAATATATTTTAATTTTATTTAAATAAAATAACTAGGTAATATTTAATATTAAAACTTAATATATAAACTATCTATTATAGAAAGAGTTTATATATAAACTTTAAAAGGATTTAAGTTTATAATTTTTAATTTAGTTTTTTTTTATTAAAGAGATTTTTTTATTTTTAATAAATTTAATCTATATAAATAATTAATATTCTTAATAGTTTATAAACTTACTGAATATAATATTATATATATACTAACTTATATTTAAAAAATCAGTTTAAAATATTAATTAGTTATTTTACTTAAATAAAATTAAAATATATTATTTTAGTATATTTTAAGTTAATATATTTAATAAGGTAGTATACTTGATAGAGTCGTATATTAAAGATATTTAAAGTATTATAAATATTTATCTTCTAAATTATATAAAAGTAGTTAAGATCTTAAATACTAATAATCGCGATAACTTATAATATTATCGTAGATTTATTATTGAAAATAGTTATATAAAAAATCGATTGATTATAAATAATAATAAATAAATAAATTATAATTAAAGTTAAGTATAAAACTTTATATACTAATAAAATATATTCTATTTATATAGACTTTCGTTCTTACTAGCTTAGTTTTTTCTCTATTAGCTTAGTACTAATCAATACTAAGTTAATTAAATTAAACTAATTTAATTACTATTTAAAGTTCTTTTATTATCTATTTATAATTAAGTCTAAAGTCTTTAGAGCTTACTATTTATAATATTAATAATCTTAATATATATTTTATTTTAATTATTATTAATAAATATTATTTAATAAACTTTATTCTTTTAAATAACTATAATATAATATATTAAATTAATAATATCTCTTTATTTAATAATAAAAAAATTATTTAATTTAATTATAATAATATTATTAAAATTAATATATTATTATTACTAATTATTAAATATAGTATTTATATTATTAAAAATATTTTTAATAATTTTAATAAATTTAATATAAAGAATTTTATTTTAATAAATATTATTTTTAATTTTAATTTTTATATTAATATAATCTCGAAATCTTAATTAATAAAAATAAATTTATAATTTTATAATCTTGATTATTTATTAAAATATTATTTATATAAAAGTATAATCTAGTTTTTTTAAAATTTAAAAAAGTTATTATATATTATTTAATTTTATTAAATAATATCTTTATAAATAAAATAATAATAATATATCTAATTATTTATTATAAAATTAATAAGTTTTTTAAATAATTATATAATCTTTTATTTAATAAAAAATATAAAAATTAAAAGGATTTTAAAAGTTAACTATAAATATTATATTAAAATATATATTAAAAAATTATTAACTATTATTTAAAAAATTAATAACTATTATAATTATTTTATAAGATTATATAAAATCTTTTTATTTTCTTAATATTATTTAATAATTACTTATAATTATTATTAATTAAAAAAATTATATAATAATAAGATTTTAAAATCTTATTTATTAATAAAACTTATTATAAAGTATATTAGATAATTATTAAATTTAAAATATAAATAAAATAATAATATTTTTTATTAATTAATATTATTAAATAAAATAATAATAAACTAATAATTAATATTAATAAATATATAAAGTTTAAATACTAATTATTTATAAAAGAAATTGAAATAACCCTTTTTATTAATTTATATTTATAAGTTAAATAATATAATAAAATATAAAAATTTGAAAATTATTATTAAAATAATAAAAATATATACTTAAATAAATTTTAAATTAAAATTATAATCTGAAATTATAGAAATAATAATTTATTTATATAATATAAATTTATTATAATAAAGAAATTTCAAGATATTGAATAAAGTTTTAAATTTATAATTTAAATAATATTTTCGATAATATAATTTAATATTAATAATATTAATTATTATTAATTTATATTTAAACTAAAATAATATATATTAATATAATTATTAAATTTAATTTTTAAATAAAAAATAAAAAATTAATATTAATTAAAAATAATATAAAGTTAATTTTTAAATTTATGTAAAATATTTAATAAATTATATATTTAAATTACTAATTAATTAAATATAAATTATAAAATTTAATAAGATTATTATTTATTATATTTAGTTTAATAAAAATATTATTTATTTTAAAATTAATAAGAATTAGAAATTATTTTTAAAAAAATATTTAAATAAAATTATTTAAACCTTTAATTTTAGAATTATTAAAAACTTAAATAAATTTATATTAAAAAGTAATAATATAAATAATTTTAATATAATTATTAAAAAGATTATTTTATAAAATATTAATAATTAAAAATTTTATAAAAAGATTTTAAAAAAAAAGAAATTTAATAATAATAATTAAAGATTTTTTAATAATTTATAATTTTTAAATAATAGTTTATATTTAAATAAAAATAGTAATAATTAAAATATATAGTATTTATAAAACTAATTTAAAGATTAAACTAATATTAAAATTTAAATTATATCTAACTAAATTTAAAATATAAAATATTTAATAAATCTATATTATTTATTTTATTAATAATTAAAAAGATTAATAAATTTAAAAATAAAATAAACTATAATTATTTTAATATTATTAATATACTTTATAAAGAATATAAAGAAAATTTAAAAAAAATATTATTAAATATATATTTTATAAATTAAAAATACTATATATAATCTTATATATATTTTATATAATAGTATTTAATAATATAAATAAAAAAAGATTAAAATTATTTTAATATAATTAAATATTTTTTATTTAATTATTTAAAAAACTAAAATTTATAATTAAAGTTTTAATTAGAAGAGTAAATATAAAATAAAAGATATAAAATATTAGTTTTTTATTATATTAAAAAATAGATTAAATCTTAATATATAATATTAGAAGATAAAAAGAATCTTTTTAAAATATAATAAAAAGATTATTAATATATTTATTAAAATAATTATAATTTAATTATTTTTAAAAGATAATAAAAAGTTTAATAATTTCTATAATATATTATAATTTAATTATTTAGATATAAATAAAGATAAAAAATAAAATAAATTTATAATATTTTATAATATAATAATAATTATTATTATAATTAAATTAAAGAAACTTATAAAAAAGTTATTATAATTATTTAAAATTTATAAAAGTTAAGTAATTAAATTATTTAAATATTATTAAAACTTTAATATATATTTAATAAGATTAATATTTAAAACTGATTATAATAAAGAGATTAATA
>LNKV01000107.1:70567-105192 GCA_001465935.1 Clarireedia homoeocarpa
ATTAATTATTTAGAAAATATTAAAATAAAATATTATAATAATATTTATAATT
This sequence comes from Clarireedia homoeocarpa, assembly GCA_001465935.1. NCBI lineage: Eukaryota > Fungi > Ascomycota > Leotiomycetes > Helotiales > Rutstroemiaceae > Clarireedia > Clarireedia homoeocarpa. Next base: position 70,620 of record LNKV01000107.1, read on the forward strand.
AAAATTAAGTTATTTAAGATAAAAAGAACTATTAAAGAAATTATAATAATAAATAAATTATTAAAGAAACTTAAATTAATAATATTGAAATTTATAATTATCTATTATAATAATATATAAATAATAAAAATAATTATAAGTAAAATTAAAAAAATATTAATTAAATTTAAATATATTAATATTTAAAATATATAGTTAAAATAAAAATATTCGAAGAAATTATTTAATATTATTTATTTATTTATAAAAGATATATTAATTAATAGTTTTATTAAAAATATTATATATTAATAATTTAAATATTTTTATATTTATTTAAATTTATAAGATATAAAAAATAAGATCGAGAAATTAAATATAATAATTAAAACTTTATAAAATATTCTTTAAAAATTATTTTTTTATTTATTATTTTTTTTTAAAAATAAAGTAAAGTTAAAATAATTAATTTTCTAAAATATAATTAATTTATTTAATAAGAATCTTTCTTTTAATTAAGTTTTTTATAATATTTATAAATTTAATTTAATATAACTATTAATATAAATTAATAATATAAAAAATATAATTTATAAATAAATAATTCTAAACTATTTATATAATAGAATTATTAATTAATATTAAATAAAGATAGTTTTATAATATTTTAAATTATTTATTATAAGTTTATATAAAAAAATTTAAATTTAATATATATTTAATTAATTATTTTTAAATTATTTAAATAAATTATAAATATTTTTAATTAATTATTTTATTATTTTTTAATATTTATTTTATTTTAATATAAAATAAGTTTTTAATTTCATTTTTCTAAAATTTAAATATAATTTATTTTTTAAATACTATTATATATATTTTAAAATAATTAGTTAATAAACTTAAAATAATAAAAGAATTTTAAAAATAAATTAAATAATTAATATTTCGATATAAAAGTTATTATATAAAAAACTTCTATTTATTTAAAAGATTATAATTTCTTAAATATAAATTAAATATAATTAGATAATCTAGAATAATATATAAAAATAATAATTAAAAGATTATTTTCAAAAATACTAATTATATTAATTTAAAATATAAAAATTATTTTATTAAAAAATTTTTTTTAAAAAATAATAAATAGATTAAAATAATTTATCTAATTTAAATCTTATAAATAAATATAATAAATATTAAATAAGATAAATAAATTATTATTATTTTTATTATTATTATTTTTATTATTTATTTTATTTTTATTACTTTTTTAATTATTATCTTTTTTATTAAAAAATGAATTTATAAGATAATTCTCTAAATTATATATTTTAGTTAATATTTTAAAAAATTTCTTTATATTTTTTAAATTTTAAAAACTTGATATTATATTAATTTTATAAATAATAAGTAGAAATTTACTTTATTAAAACTTTAAAAATAAAGAAATATTTTTTTATTTAATAACTTTAATAATTTAATTTCTTAATATTTATATAATTATAATAATATTTTTTATTAGAATTATATAAAATATTTTAAATATAATTAAAATAAAGAATATTATAATAATTACTTTAATTTTTAAAATTAAAATAATTTTAATAATTATTTTAAAAAGTTTTAATATTTTTATTAAATAATTTTAAAAGATTATATAAAGAAGTAATTTTAATATTAATAAAAATAATTAGATAATTATTAATTAAATTATTTTAATTAATTTCTATATAAATTTCTTTATAAAATATATAAAAATTAATTAGAAAAATAATTATTTTATTTTTATATTATAAAGTTTAAAATTATATTAAAGAAGATATTAGATATTATATTATATATTAATTAAAAAAAATTAATATTTATTTTTAAAATATTTAAATTATAAAATAAATTAATTAGATTTATAATATTTATTAAATTTAAAACTAGTTTAAGAATTTAATAATATATTATAAAAGAATTTAAAAATAAATTATAAACTGAAAAATATCGAACTTTATAAGAATTATATAATAAATATAATAATTAACTCGAACTTTAAAATAAAATAAATAATAATCTATTTTAATTAATAAAAAGAGAATTATCTTTTTTAATATTAAAAATAAGATTTAATAAAAAGATTAATAAAAAGAAAAAAAATTTAAAAGATCTTTATATAAAATAATTAGAAAATATATAAATATTTTATTTAAATAAAAATTAAAAGAAACGATTTATATAAACTAAATATTAAAAAAATAAAATCTAAATATTAGTTATATAAATAATTAATAATTAAAAAATAAAGAGATTAAAAAGAGAAAAAAAATTTAAAACTTATTTATAATAAATATTAAATAATATCTATAATAATAATATTATTTTTAATCGAAGATATTTAATCTTTATAATTAAATAAAATAGATTATATATTATTTTATTATTAATAAATCTTATAAATAGTTTATTAAATATATAATAAACTAATTAGAATTATTAATTTATAAATATAATTATAATAAAGTTTATAATTAATTTAATAGAAATTGTTATATTTAATTAAAATAATAATAATAATAATTATTATTTAAAATAAATTAATTTAATTAAAATATATATTTATTAAATTAACTATATATTTATTAGTTAATATTAATTAGAATTATAATAATTCGAATATTATTAGTTATTAAAATTAGTAATATTAATATATTATATTTATTTAATTATTTGATTATTTAATATTTAGAGATATTACTTTTAATAATAAAATAAACTTTTAAATATATTTAATATATATATATTTTAAATATATAATTTCTATAATTATTATATATATATATAAGTTTTTTAATTTTTTAATTTTTTAATTATTTATTTTAAAAATAATATAAATTTTTAATAATATATTAATTAAATAAAAATAGATTTTATATAAATTTTATATATTAATTTATAATATTTATTTAATAATTTTAAAATAAAAAGTATAATTTTTAATAGTTTTTAATATAATTTTAAGATTCGGCTCAAACTTATTATTAGTCACTGTACCCGTACAATTTCTAGGGCGTAAATCATTCAACTCGTTTTTTCAGATGCTCGCTGAACAGAGATTAAATCAAGCTTATCTATCTCGCTCTCTTCTGAACCCTGCTAAGCTCAAACGCATACCCACAATCCTTATGCCCATACAACAGTCAAGGGTCATTGTCAGAGAGGATCCATATCCGTCCTCACTGGCCGGTTGGTCTTAACGCTTTGAGTTCACCGCGGCCTGTTCAATGCAGGGCCCATCTAAAGCACTAAGTAGCGAGACCGCTTCACCTCATGGTGTCTTACTTTAGTATTTCATACACTTTCACACTTTCGCACAAGCGTGTACGTTTGACGTGAATTTTGTCATGAGGGTGGGGTCGAGGAGCGGCGTTCTGGTGCCTAGACATCTCATCGTCGAAAGGAGTGGGTCATCCATGATAGACAGGGTCCGGAACAATCAAGAGGATTTCACTCTAATGGGACGAACGATACAACGTTAACGAAAAATTTGCAACGCTGTGCCTTCTGCACGCATCCTGTAAGATTGCTGTACTATTGAAATCAGAATAAGGTGGGCCGAAGACGGTATTTATCCGGAATTGTGGTGTGATAGTCGGATAATCCACGAATTGTAGAATGCGCCATAATCTTCATCAATTTCTCTACAGAACGCCAAGATGCAAAATATTAAATCGAAAACTAGATGTTGGAATTGCTGTTGTTATCGATCCACAAGAAGTTGGAAACTTGTATGTTATGGATGGGTTCCACCTTACAGCCCTCGAGTAGCCTGAACACCGAAGAAAATAGACCTCCTCAGGGACACCACTCTGATGTATCCTGGGAGAAAGGGTTGGGACACAAATTCATGAAGAAACAATTCCCCTCGACCAATTCTTTCGACTAGGCCTAAATACACTTGTACCCAAACACAAGTCAGACGCAAGAGAAAATAAGCAGCAACCATGAAGGCCCCCACGACATTCACATTCGTGATTCTTCTCATCGCAAATACGTACGCCTCTTCTGAGGACGTGTTCAAGCGTACACTCTGAAGTCGAGCAGTTGAGCCTCAGCAAAACACAACTGCAAACTGTGGTGTTCATGGAACTATTACTCAACGAGGAGGCGGAAAGATAAACATGTGGTAAGTGGGCCATGAACTCTTCGTGATTGAACCATCACGTAGAACAATTTCATCATGGAAAAAGGTTAACAAAAGCAGGCCCTCACAACCCCTTCATTCTTCACCAGAAGATTGCGGTACCTATTGCCAACAACTAATTGGTAATTACTCACAATCTTTCAGTGTTCAACCGAGTTCAAACAGCACTGGCTATACATGCAGCTGCTACCAATTTGGTGTCGGTGCACTGAAGTTGAACAATGGAACGGATGAAACCTTGAAGTCTGTGACGTATTATGACACGGCTTGTTTTTCATTCTCTTCATGTTGAGCTGGTGAAGCATGTTACTTGGAGGCAAGGTGGGCGATTATTGCTGTTGATCGTGGAATCTTAAGTAAGACAGTGCTTTGGTATTTATGATAGTGCATCTCGATTGATATAGCTAGCTAAAAGAATAGATAACTTGCTAGTTCTACTATTTGTATTTGGCTGATAAAAGAGGCTGGACATTATGAAGAACGCCTCTTACATCAAAGCGCTTGTGACACTATCTCTTCTTGTAAATATTCGATGCATATACATTACAACTCAGTGACATCATTTAGATGATGAAAATTTTTCATTATGTGTCCCATATACCATGTTTTAGACTTGGAGCGCCGAATTCTGCCAGTTTAAGACTGTTCGCTACGTTGGCCTCTGAAAAAGCTTTGGTCTATTCGCAGTTTTCTCCAAGGCGGTTCGGTTGGAAACAGACTTCACAGCCGTCAGAGTATCATCCGTCCTTGCAAATCCTAAGCCGAACTTCTTACTTCTCGAGCCTTGGAACTCTCGCCTCTCAGGTTACTCCTTGAGGCACTAATATATTCAGTAGCCTTATTGTTGGATCCACTAATAGCGGGGTAAGTGGGGCATAGGCCCACTACCCTAAACTGAACGTCGTAGTATTCATTTAGGCTTACAAAGCCTATAACCTCAGGCTTGCGGAGCCTGTGGGATAGGCTTGCGAAGCCTGTGGGACAGGCTTGCGAAGCCTATGGAATCTATGACTTCAGGATTACGAAGCCCGTGGATCCGGATTACAAATAGGCTTGAGAGGCCTAAGGCAATAGGCCTGAAGAGCCTATAAATGTAGCTAGTCCTTCCCACTGTAGATAGCCCACCACCAGTTCAGTTGAATCAGGTCTTTTCGTACCTAGTGTTAAATCCATTAAGCTTATAAGCTGTACATTTAGTGTACTACACGCTGAAACCTATCGCCAAGCCGNTTGAGAGGCCTAAGGCAATAGGCCTGAAGAGCCTATAAATGTAGCTAGTCCTTCCCACTGTAGATAACCGACTAGTAGACAAGCACCAGCAGTTCAGTTGAATCAAGTCTTTTCGTACCTAGTGTTAAATCCATTAAGCTTATAAGCTGTACATTTAGTGTACTACACGCTGAAACCTATCGCCAAGCCGCAAAACTTATTAACGAAGAATATCAGAATTACTTAAAAAGGAGCGATTGTAAGAACTATACAATAAAAGAATTTATCTAAATCGTTTAATAGATCTTACTTTAATTACTTCTATATAGATTTATTTTATTTTAATTGTTATTGCTGTTCAATTGAGAATTGAAGTCGAATATAGATAGAAAGTGATTTATCTGATAGAGTGGATCATTCAGTGAAGTTACACGTTACTGCCCACTGTTTCTGTCAGAAAGTAGTAGACCCGACAGTCTGGTACCGAGATCCATTGAAACCTGACTAGGGGACTTTAGGCCCAATAAATGGTTAGTTATAATTAACCAAATTGACCACTAGACTCGGGAATCCTGCTATTTTGGCTACCAACTGTATTGATTAGATGAATCCTATGAAGACATAGAAGCGCGTGGGGACAGTACGTCGTGCACTACAGTATTTCTGATTGGATACTCTCTTCATTTTGTGTATTTTGATTGGCCTCACTATCATGGGCGCATTCGCCCGGACCTATGTTCGTATTCCCAACCAACTGTTAACGGCTTTCTTTTCCGATTTAGTGTGACACTTTTGGTAGGAAGCATAGCTACCCTGTCGCTATTTATGGATTCGCTACTAGCCTATACTCATCGTATTCCATCCCCCAATGAAGAGAGAGCGAATTTATTTGCCACAGAGATTCTAGCACAGATAACACTCTAAACACCTACTTGGTAGAACCGATAAAACCAGGGTCGAAGCAGACTAAGCAAGGATTATAATTATTCACGAGTCGGGTACAACCGAGCCTTATGACTGCGTTTTGCTTATGGAGGCGAGGCTTACATCTTGCAGGAAGTTCTGGGGGGTTACAAAGGTGTTGCCTCGGACTACCCTCGGCAATACTCTCGGATAATCGCTTTGCTCGAGGAAGTAAAGTACCAACTCTACCCTGTTCTGTGGGATTTATACTCTGTAATACCGCTTTTGGAATAGATTGTAAAAACGTAGAGATGTTTGATAGAGAGAAGGTTCCATTCTGGAAAGTGGAAGGGGAACATACCTAAAAGAGTCAAGATACTGCTAAAAGGCTCTAATCCGAGGTGTCATCCGTTGATACTCACTTACTCTTTTCGCTCTCGACAACGCGTTTTTCCTTTCCTATCTCATTTTCATTGTCTTTCATCAGCTTCGTTATCGTACCTTCCATCATTTGACCCCTTGATAAATCCTGACCTTCCGTGATGTTTGTCAAACGTTATCGAAATGTCATTGTTGGTACTTGTCTTCTTACAACCTTCTTCTACTTTCTCTGGGCTAGCAATGTTTTCGCAAAAATTCAACCTGCGCCAGCAGATGAACGTCCTCATGGACCAATCTACAAAGACTTCTCATCTGTCAAAAAGAGGCCCCCAATAAATGACAACTTTCCCCTCGCTGAGTCGTTAACCACACGCGGTGACCTGCCAGCAATTCCCTCTTGGAATAGGCCTCCTGCTTCCCATGTACCAGAGAAAACCCCTTTGTTCATAGGGTTCACAAGGAATTGGCCTCTGCTTCAACAATGCGTTCTGTCATATATTACCTCGGGGTGGCCGCCAGAGGATATTTATGTGGTAGATAACACTGGCACTATGAAGTCGAACTCCCCTCCTGGCCAGCTTACACTACAAAACCCATTCTATCTAAATGTACAACGCCTTACAGATGTGTTTGGTGTCAATGTTATCTATACACCTACTCTCTTCACCTTCGCACAGCTTCAAAATTTCTATATATTTACCGCACTTGAACGCGGCTGGGATTATTTCTGGTGGAGTCACAGTATGTATATTTCTATTGCATTGATTGTTTCTGATAGTAGGGGGTTTCTTCCCAGAAGATGTTACGAGCATATATTTACAACTCCTATCCCTTCTTCATTTTTTGAACGTGGCAAATTCTGAACTTTTACCTTATAGTGGACGTCCTTGTCCTCACACAAGAAGATTATGACCAGACGCCATTTAGGTCACTCTACATGCGTGCTGTTGACAAGCTCCGAGAAGCAACCTCTCCAGACTATCTCCGAGATCCAAACACGGGGGAAAAGACGGAATGGGCGATCCAATTCTTCGCATACGACTGGTTGGCACTGAACAATGTAAGGGCTTTCATGAAGCTCGGTGCTTATGATCCATTCATCAGCTACTACAGTGCAGACTGCGATATGATTGAGCGATTCCGCATGTCCGGAATAAGGATGCCTATAGCCGATGCTGGACATATATTCGATGTTGGAGGTTCGATTGATCTCAACCTTCTGTTCCGTCGGGAAATTGACTCAGCAAATCCACCGGCGAGCATAGCAGAGTTGGCAAAATTGCCGGAGGATACAAGGAATAGCACGGGTTTTGCAGAATTAGTAAAAGCAATCAAGCACCAGACTGATATTAAGCTTCATGGAGAGGAGGTGCGGAATTCATGGCAGTATAAACAGCAGGGTGGGGAAGGAGAGCCATTTTACAGAGACCCGGAGGGTTTTGAGGAAGCGCTACAAATGGCCATTGAGTGTGGAGTTCAGACGTATCGAGAGAAATGGGGTCATAAGGAATGTGGCTTAGAGGGGTTACAGCTCACTGATGCGTGGAAAGTTAAACATGATTGGGAATAATATCTATCAGCTTCTTAAAAGGCTTTTAATAATATAATACTTTTTTAGAGACTTCCCAAATGCTCTTGTTCTGATAACATCCCCGCACTCTGACCCGGGCGCAAAGTGAAATACCAGCTGGGGGTGAAATATCAGTGGCAAGGGAGTTAAGGCATTGTAGACTCTACATTTATTCCCAATAATATCAAACAGCATTTCAGTAACAGCTGGGCTATAGAATAAACTAGTATATCTATCTGCATTAAAATTATATCCAAAGGAGTGAGTTATCTACAACATCATCGGCTCTTTTATCCGAACCATGTCCAGCTGGGAGTGCAGCCAAGAGACTTACAACATCATCTGCTCCCCAATTTGATTTTTGTTCTGCTGGGAGAGCACCGAGTAAGTTCGCAACGCTGTCTTCTCTCGTGACATGGCCGTGAGTGGCTTCAGAGGCGGCGCCCAAAAGTGTATCTACGTCAACGCTGAGACTTCTAACCGTGAAATAAGCACGTTCTTCCTGACCACAAGCTGGAAGTTGATCAAAGTTCGCTCTATCATTAACGATTTCGGATTGTAATCTTGCTGTGCAACCGTAATCTTGTGTTCGCTCACTAGAGCACCTTGCTCGCAGATTGAAGTGGTCTAATGGGGCCACCCACTATTAGTCGCTGATGTAGAGGTGATGGCACATGACTCAATAGGCATATAACACATATGTATCTTTACCGATAATTTGGCGGCTCGAAGCTTATAGCTTTGTTCCATTAATTCAACGAGTCAATATATGATATTTTCTTCCAAGGGTTCTATTGTAACTGATTCTAGTCATTGAGCCTAAGGTCCCTTAGTCCGGCGATCCATGATTAACTTATCATCATGATTCAGAGTCCCCAGTTATACCAGCGATATTATCGATATCATCATCGCTTTCAACATGTGCAAAGGTATTGCCTACAAGTTAAAAATCAGCTTCTAGTCTTATCCAGAACATCTTTCGTGACTTGCACTATGCTTTGCATTTTATTTTTCTTCCACCAAGAAGGAGAAGGTTCTGTGACTACAGCTTAGTTGCCTCCCTTGGAGCGTTTAGATAATTATGTTTGAAGTGTTTGGAACTTCAGAGAAAGCAAGATTTTTGGGACCAGGGGTTCATATCTTACTTCTTTTGAGTTTTTCGGGACGCGAGTGCTCCTCCATAGGTTTGACTTCGTCAGAAGGTTTAGATGTAGCTTCATCTTTGTTGTTATCACTGTTGGTCAAGTCTTTATTTGCTTGAGTTTTATTTTCTTTGATGAAGCAGGGATTTGTGGACGGCTGAGAAGAGTCGTTGTTTTCAGGAGGGTGAGAATCGCCAGCGGGGGGAGAAGATGGAGAACGATTACCGTATTGGCGAGTTAGGTTGTAGTCATGAGAACTTGAATCACTGACATCCCCAGAATCGAGCTCGCTGTACATGGGTCTTGGACTCAAAGGCCAGTTGATGTCTGTTGTTTCTGTCTCTCTACTAGTTTGGGGCCAAGACTTTCTCGCGATGGTATCGACCGAAGAAACTTCTGGAGTTCGATGGTTCTTCTTAGATAGTGAAGTGGTATTCCTGTGAACTTCGATATTTTGCTTCGTAGGAGCTTCTATTTCGTCCAAGCTATTAATTGCCTCTTGTGAAAGATTCTGTCGAGCCATTCCGGTGTATTTAAATATCTTCCCTTGGATCTCAGCGATCTTCTGAGAATCTAACCCCGCCTTCTGTAAATCCGCTTTTAGTCGTTCCTGGTATTTCCTTTCCTCCTCTTCGTCTCTCTCCTTTTCTCTCTCCTTTTCTCTCTCCTTTTCTCTCTCCTTTTCTCTCTCCTTTTCTCTCTCCTTTTCTCTCTCCTTTTCTCTCTCCTTTTCTCTCTCCTTTTCTCCCTCCTCTTCTCTCTCCTTTTCTCTCTCTTTTCTAAGTTTTTCCATACGTTTTTCCACCTCTTCCGATAAATGAATTCGAGGACGCGACCGAGAAAGAGAAGTATTATATTTGTCCGGAGTCCTAGCTGGGGAAGGGTTTGCTACCCGAGTGGGCTGTGGTGGAGGAGGAGGAGGATGATTATAACTGTGCGGTATCCTAGCTGGGGAAGGTGGTGGAGGAGGAGAAGGATTATTATAACTGCGCGGTGCCCTAACTGGGGAAACTGTTCGAGCAGTGTTTGCACCCCCTGGATAATAGAGATTGAAAGCTTCTTCATGAAGTCCAGGCATGCTGAAAAGTAAATCCTTGCCCATCTGTTCTACACGTTCCATCTCTGCCGTGTATCGGCTTGAATGGCGCAAAAGTGCAGCTTGTACCATCCTCTGGCACCACTGTACTACATGCGTCTGTATATCGTACGAGATTGGCTGATGGGCATCAAACATTAAAAGTTCGTCGTTGAGACTTTGGCGTGATTCCTCGTCGGTCACAACGAGGTACTTTGACAGAAGTGTTTTTAGATAGCCAACCATATCCCCTTGTAGCGTCTTCTGCACGTGAACCAATCGCTCGAAAAGCTGCTTTGGTTGCGGTGAGTAGCAGATCATTTCCTGCAAGCAAGAAACTTCGAGTTTGTAGTCTTCTAGCTCCTGTGAAGCCTTGAGAGCATGTTGAAGCAGCTCGTCAGTTTCCACTGGCTGCTCTGAAATGCGCCATCCAGGATTTTCCGAGTCGATGGGTACGTAGATAGGAAGGACGTTAGTCATCACTACGAAACCAGGGAAGTTGTTGAGATACTGAGAGCTGAAGCCTCGATTTTTCGGATTTATACCAGGTACAGTATTTGCTAACTTTCTTTCTAGTCCCTTTCGCACAATGATCCATGATATGTATGGTCGTGACTTAATGTTTGGAAGGTCGTTTTCTTTGATGCATTCCGCAAACTCTCTTGCGTGCTCCAAGCATCGCTTCGCAGTTACAGTCGTATCTCTGACAAAGAGGTGATCGGGCAATAAGAGCAGATGATAGCATAAATCCACTAATATGGCAAGCATAGCAAGATAAGTAGATTCGTCATATTCTTGGTTGACTCCCCAATCCTCCAAGAGTTTGTCAAAGAAATTGGCATGGTAGAGATCCTCACCAATCAGGGTTTTCCATGTCTCTTCACCACCGAAAGCTTCGAGTGAGCTCGAAATCACGTCCTTAAGTTCCCAAATCCTACCTTCATCTCGAAGGGAATTGTATAACCCAGACCAACCCAACCAGAGAGATCTGAGTTGGTCACCTTCGTCTCTTTGGTCTTTAGTAATGCACCAAAGCCACTTAAATTTATTAGAAATTGTAGTTTTCTAAATGAAATTTCTTCTGGTCAGTTATGGATGTACGAAATTGGAGTCGCCGCTCACATTGAACCTGATACCTTGCCAATAATTCATTATTTGTACCTTGCATAGTAAGTAAGCTTACGTTTAATCTCAAGCGATTGTTATAAACTCACCTCTGTCGAACTTAGACTTAGGTTAGAGTCAAGATGGACGTTTCGTATTCGCTGATTATAAAATTCATGCTTTGCATCTTGCGCCAGTGAGAGTGCTCGTTGCAACCAACCTTGAGAGAACATCTGCGCGGTAGCCTCAATCATCTTGAAAGCAAGGTTGAAATTCTCAGCATCATGTTTAATTTCCTTACCTTGATACATGCGCGTTGCCGTATAAGTCGGCTCATCCACCACATCTACGGATTGTGATCTGCGAGGAATAGGCTGCTGTTCAACCTCACGATCCTTTCTTTGGTTGGGAGTATCCGTAAATGATACTATGGGCGGGGATATTCTAGAAGGAGGTGGAGCAGGTGCATTCAATTCTTGCTTTCGCAATAGATCTTTGAGGCGGTGATAAGCTCCCTGTTGTAAGAGCATTTCGGCGTATTCAACCGCAACAGGCGAGACATCGAGATACTCGTACAGGTTGGTTTGGAAATACTTTTCAGCAGCATGAAAATTCCCCAATCTTTTCAAACGCGAGAACTCCTCAAGCTCACACCCCACATCTTCCTCGATATCTAGCTCCAGATGGACAGTAGTATCATGATTGGCTTTAGGTCCCAACACAGTGTTGACTCCTTCCAATGATGGTCCATTGAGAATAGGAGAGTCATCTATTTCTTTATCAACGTGATCGTGGGTGTCGACCGGTGCCGAGAGCTCTCTCTCGCGTATTCTGACACTCGAACGTCCCCTCCCAGGCCCTCTCTCATTGCCTTCCTCGACTAGCGAAGAGCTCCTTTCTCTACGTATCCTTGGCGGAGCGGCAGGCGAGCGTTCTCTCACGGGCTCTCTCTCTGTCAATTCAGGTGAGGGAGACCACCGACGATCTATGCGATCTCCCCCTCTCGGCCGCAACACCACAGCCTGCTCATTCCCCTCTGAGTTTGATCGTCGAAGAAACGATGGTACACGCCCAGGCCCCCGGAAATCTTCGTCGTCATCATCCCAAACGTTTTTGTCTTGATGTGGATCGTTGGCGTGAACGTTACGCGATTCGACACAAGTTGCCATTTCGAGTCGGCCCGCACGTGTCGGGACGATAAATCTTGCGGTAGATACCGTATATGAATTGGTCAAATTTGAATGTTGCTAGTAGCCTTATATATCCTCTTAATGTAAAGAGTAAACAATGAAGCTCTCTTAATTCTACAAGAACAAAACTAAAAAAGAAAATAATGACGTTGGGGCAGTGCACTTTACTGTATTCTATCTGTCAGCACGATCATGCAGCTAACCTTAAAGAAACATTGTGGCGCGCGGGAGCTAGCTGAGGTTGCCTCTTTCGGCAGGTGAAGCCGCCAGCTCTTCCAGGGCGCAGAAGTCTAGATCAAATAATTCGGTTTCTCGAATTATTAATACTTCGATTTCCTTAAGAAAAATGCGTGCGAACCCCAAATACAATTCTCACTTAAAGATAGAATCGCATGGCAGTAGCTAACTACCTGCGTAGATTCTCAGCTTCTGGATTTATAAATGAGAATATCTTGGAGAGAATTCTAACTGGAGGAAAAGCAACGTAAAGGAAGCTGAAAAACTTGATGGTGGGTTGGCATTTAAAGCTGCATATAATCCCTGAAAGTGTTGAACTATCGTTGGACAGCCGCGTGCCACACCACTTAAAATCGCAATTCCCAATTCACAAGTCCGTTCTATGAATTAATTCTCTAGATATTATTATATTTCTCGGCCCTCACACGAGCTCTACATACCATGAGTCGAAGACCAGGCCAAAGCGTCACACCAGTCATGGCGCGGAAGTTTGGGCGCCAATTCCAGCACCAATCAGTCAGCCTCAATTATCATAAGCTGGGGAAAGTCAACATTGACTGTAAATTCCGGCAATCCAAAACACGCTGGGGCATCTACGGAAAGGATCAATGGCCAACCGGAATCATCTACATCGATCTCATATTTGACCAACCCAACGATTGTAGGCTCTCGAGCGCTACAGTTTTGGTGACGCTAGAAGAAGACCATTCAAATACTTCTGAGAATGATGACAGGCTTACTAAAACTGACACTGCGTCGAACTTGGTTCAGATAATTGATCGCTATGGGCCCAAACACCTCAGAGGACCGGAGAAGGTCACAAACGTCAAAAAGACTTTGAAAGGCACGCCAAATGTTAATATTCTGGGCAACGGTGCCGGTGGGCTTGGTATGGATATCGAAAAGACCTGCACTTACGCTAGCAGGTGGACCTTCAATGGGACGTTAGTGCCAGAACTACCTGGTAAAGGGAAACGTCAGAAGGATACCAGAGGAATGGTGTACAAATCCGTCAAGTGGGAGCTGAGCGAAAATGACATTGCGACTCAGAGTGTGCATAGCAACGTTATCCACACAGGCTTTGCATTTCAACATGAAGGAAAGCCTTGTTATCTACGTGTAGAAATTGACGGGAAACTACAGAGAACTAGGGACCGCTTTAAGCAGAAGCTTCTCAAATTTCCGCCAGCGCTTCAAAAACATCAGGGCTCAATTTTGACCACGATTGATCCAGGCCAGAGTAAGAAGTGCACTGAGCGTTTTGATGCTGTTGTCGATGGGCTGGAAAAAGCCATGGAGTATGAGAATTACACCGAAATTCCCCCCACCGTTCCTGATACTTTGCCTGCTATCTTTCATGAAGAGCAACATCCCAATGTCAATACGTCTAACGGACAATCGATCATCACTCAAACTACTACACAAACCAACTTCCTACAAGGTGCACGAACATTCAACCAGAACAAGCCCCAGCGCCGCATCAATCAGAGTCAACCCCAACCATACATAGACGCATTGACCACAGTCTCTGACCCCTTACTCGAAAGCCTCGCACGAGCAATAGATCCCATCCCCAGACCTGATTTTCAACAGCGTATCCACGAATACGCGCCTTCAACGGCCAATTCCGAGCAATCCGGACAGACAACTTTGGTTGGGCAGCAGAGCGCGCCACTTGAGGATGCAGCTGAAGTCTCAAGTAAGGAAATACAAATGCACAAAAACGAAGGAGAAGCAGCAGAGGAAGTATTTCGCAGGCTTGCACAGAACCCGGCATTTTTGATCTTCATTCGGTTTTTCGTGAGCTTTTTGGATTTGTTTGGACGGAATCTGGGGGATGGTAAGGCGGTGGAGAAAGAGAGATGAGAATACAAAGACCGGTAAAAGATTACCAATGAGAAACTGTCCTTAATTCCAATTCACGTCTTCCCTTTTCAGCTATGATAAAATATATTCGTGTATTCTTTCACTGTACGTTCCAATTTCCCCAACGAGAATAAGAGTAACCAACGCAAAGCAGTTGCACAACACAAACCACGGGATTAGTCTTGTCTAAATGAGCTCCTTGATCTCATTACTCAAGAAAAAGGCTTTCAACTGATTCTTAACCAATTTTTGTGACGACTGCACCTAAGTCGTACACGTAGCTATTACATTAGCCATTGCATTTAGCCAGCATGGATGCCGCTTCGTCAAGGGTATCGCTAAGTATAGCCCTGGGAGAATTTGGTTATATAAAGCCCTTCTTCTTGTATATAGCTTAGTTCTGTAGTTCAATATTCTAAGGTCATTCAGTACTTTTATTAGTGGTCTCGCCACACTAATTCTAAAATAAACAATATCCATTAAAACCCCGATCTATATTTCCTGACGGTTAACAGACTTATACCAAAGTGTGAATTCAACCTCTTACCACTCTCAAGGTGATAACTACTGGACAAGAGAGGTTTGTTCGCTTTGTTGGTTAGTGGAAAGAGATAGGATGCCTTATAGTTGTGCTAAGATAAGCGTCGTAGCATGAAGACCTTCGTGTGGATTCGATGGCAATATATTGTAACTGCAATGCTAGCTCATCAGCTGATAGCACCTGTCTACTAGCAGCTGGTCCCTGGAACGATTTCCAAAATCGCAGTCGTAGGCACGCCATTGGAAGCCGAATAACGGTCATGCAACGACAAACAAGGAGGTAGCTTTCCAGCGGTGATGGCCGTCGGGTTGAGAGCTTTGATTATGTTTAACATGTTGTTGTGATTTAGATGTCAGCAAGGTAAACTATCACTCTGTAGAGGTGGTGAGGGTTATAGAAAAAAGCCTATATGATATCGACGGTAAGCAGTAGTATAGTGTAGAGCTGATAAACGACAGAAAGCAGAGCTGAAATCAGGTAACTCTCCACTTGCCACTTGTATACTAATGGTGGAGGGCACGATATCCAGTACAGCCGACCCATACTGCCAGGGGGTTCTATCTCCCCCGTTGTAGGAAGAACCAACATATCCAACCAATGATCAAAGCAGATGTTTATACTAGCATAACTAGGAGACCTTCGGTGAAGGTCGGAGCAATGTCCTTGCCTGCTCATGAATAGCGCCTTGGTAGCGAATCCGTGCCGTAACTCTCTTGTATTCCTACTAGGCCACATTTCATGCCTCATTGGCATATCGTATACGATATTTACCCTGGTAGACAAATGAACTTCTTCACAGCGCACATCACTTCTCAAAATTTCAATCGCTATCAAGACAGACCGCAACCTTGTTTCGGTAAATGCCAGGTATATACCAAAGGAGCATGTAGCTTTGTTTAAGTTCGATGGACGATTTGTTATTTACTAAAGAAGGTACTGATTGGCGATCGAAGTAGCAGTAATTCTCTTGCGCCGCATCTATGCAAATACAGATATGTATGGCTACTTAGGTATGGGTTGGAAATAGAGCAATAAAATGCGAGACGGGTGGCTGTGCAACAATAAAATCTTCAAGAGGGTATGGACTTCTCTGGTTGGATCTGCAAGTGCCTCCTTCAAGAAGGCCGGGTTGTCAGGAAATGCTTATGTAATAATTCTGCACTGGCAGTATTTAATAGGTTTCTCGGATCGCTCGGACATTATACCACTTCTAGAATAATTATCACAATCAATTACTAATATTCTCTACTAAAATCAATATTAAAATTATTTACAAAATCGCTTCTATTTTACTTAAATAAAGTTATAATCTTAACAGGTTATAAGCCTGGTATCAAACTAGGTTAGCGACAAAGTAATAATTTTATTTACTTTAGTATAACTCGATAAGAGTAATAATAATAGCTCTAAGGTTATTTATAATAGTAATAATTATTTTATATAAGTTTAATTATATATATCGGCCTTGATTAGTAAGAGATATCTAGAAATTACTTAAGGAATAGAGTAAATACTAGCTATACTAAATAATTAATAAGTAATATTATAGAACTTCTATATAAATAATTAAATTAAGTAGGCTCAAGCTATTAATATTATAAGTTTAAATATTAACAAAATACAAAGATTAAGACTTATACTATTTATTCAAGCTTTTAATTTAATAGATATATAGAATAAACTTTAAAGAGATAATCTTAGAAATAATTATATTTTTATTAATTAAATTCGGAGATAATTTATCAATCTAACTTTTAATCTAAAAACTATAAAACTTTATTAATTTATTAATAAGCTTCTTTTAATATAATCTTAAATAAAGATAAATATAAAGGCGATTATAGATATAAAGATATTATTATAAATATATATTAAAATTCTATAAACTATAAGCTAATAAATATCTAAGATATTTACTTTGAATTCTAAATTAAAATTTGAAATAGTAATTATAGTTTTATAGATAAATAAGACTATCGATTTAGTAAAAAATATAAATATTATTAATATAGTTTAAAAGATAGTATATAAAGAAGGATATAAAAATAGAGATTATAGTAAAAGCTAAAGATTAAAAAGAAAATTAAAAAGTAGAATAAGTAAATTATATAATTTAAATAGATATAAAAAAGTAAGTTCAAGTTTTATAAATCGAAATCGTAATCGGAATAATAATAGTAAAGAGAAAGAAAAAAATAAAGAAAATTTAATTCGGTATTAATAGTATAATAAAGAAGGATATTATTAATTAAACTATTATTCTTATTTAAAAGTTTAGAAAAAAAGTCAAAGTAATTATAAAAAGTTATTAGAAAGTATAAAAGTTATTATAGTTAAAGAAGAATATTATAATTTAAAATACCTTATAAAGTATATAAATACTATAATTATAAATCTAGAATAAATCTTTAATTTAAATATATTAAAGTACTTCTTAAGTATTTTAAATAACTTCTAATAATTAAAGAGATAAATTGAACTTTATAAAATATAATTAACTAATAGTTTTTATAACTAAATTAAAAAGATAAGTTAAATTATATTTAACTATATTATATTAAATAATATCTAATATATTCTAAGTTTCAAAAGTACTTAATTACTTTTAATAAAGTAACTTATATTAAAAGAAAGATATAAAATCGTATTTAAGAAATAAAAAGTAAAATTATAATTTAATAAAGAATTAAAGTTTATAATAACTTTTTAATATAGAGTATATAATATATTATCTTTAGTAAACTTAAATTATATTAAAGAAAATATATAGAACTTACTTTAAAATATTAGTAATTTTATCTTATAATATTGATATTTAGAATATTCGAGTATTAAAATTCTAAATATAATCGAAAAGTATATAATTAGTATAAGTATTAGTAGAAATATTATTAAAGAAAAAGAAGTATATAAAGTATATTTAGTAAATAAAATAAAAGAAAAGATAAATAAATAAATATAAAGTCGATTAGATATAAAACTATATCGACTATATATAAATATCTCTAAAAAGATTATTATTTCTATTAATAGTTTTAATTATTTCTTTAAAATTATCGATAATATAATATAGTTTATTTAGTTTAAACTAACTATTAATAAAAGTTTAATAGAACTAATATCTATATTAATATAATTAATTAAAGAAATTAAAAAAAAATAAACTTAAAGATTATAATAATAAGAGCTAATAATAGTAAAAGAGAATTTAATATAAACTTCTAAAATAAAATCAAATCTCGAAATATAAAATTCGAACTATCGTTATTATATAAATATATAATAAATAAAATAATTAAGAGATCTATATAAGAGATTATATATATATTAAAGAATATATTATTCGAAACTAGATTTCTATAAAATTATTAGAAGTTTATAATATAATATATAATATAGTTTAAAAATCGTATACTTATAATAATATTATCTTTTAAAGTAATAAAAGCGATAAATCTTTATAAAGTATATATAAGTTATTCCTTTAATTTAATAAAGTTAAAAGTGTTTAAATATAAAGTATTTATTTTAAAGTATAAAGATAAATATCTAACTAAGTTTAAACTAAAGATTATATTAGAAAAGTATATTATAATTAATATAAAAGGTTTATAAATTTATAAACTATAGAATATATTAACTAGTAAGTTAGAAGAGTATATTGATATTAATTTTAATAAATATAACTATTTATTTCTCGATAATAATAATAATAAGATTTAAAAGATTTAGAAGAATCTAAGAACTTATAGATATAATATTATAAATACTCTAATATAAATATTAAAGACAAATACTCTAATATAAATATTAGAGGTTAAAGGTTTAATAGAAATAAAAAAAGTCTTTAATAATTATCACGATTTAAATAATAACTAGATATATAATAGTAAATAAAGATATAATTAATTAATCCCCCCCCTCTTTTTAAGATTCTTAATCTTATTTATAAAGATTAATAAGAATCTTAAATTAAAGAGAGTAGTTCTATCTAATTCTATAATTTATAAAGGAAATATAAATAAAGATTATAATATATTAATAAAAGTTTTAAGTAGTATACTAAGATTATCGATCTTTAATAATATTATAATATAGATTATAAACCTCAACTTTATAACTTTAAAAATTAGTTTATAAAAACTAATTATATATATACTCGATCAAGTAATTAGTTCTATTTTATAATTATATATATTATATAGATCTTTCTATAATATACCTCTTAGCTCTAATATTAAATTATAAAGAATAAGGAAAATTTCAAATAAATAAAATATTAAATATATTTATAATTAACTTTTATAGCTTATTTATTTAAAGTTATATTATAGTTATTGTTTAAAGTATTTTAAATAATAAATATAAATAATTATAATATTTACTTCTTTTATATTATTTCTAATTATATAATTTCTTATTAATTTAATAATCAAAGTTTATTTTTATATAAGTTTAGAGAATAAATAAATAAATAATCCTATTAGTTTATATTAAATAGATTATATATTATTTATTAGAATTAATAATCTTTTTAAATAATTATTTAATAATAGAGTATTTCGAAATTCTAATTAATATTAACTAGTTAAAGTATAGTTGATTTAGTAAATATTTATTTTAATTAGATTAGATTACTTTAAATAATTATTTTTATTATTATTACTTTAATTAAATATAGTCGTTAATAAATTTCTATAATAATAAAGTTTAAAGTAATTATTTTAAAATATATATATTTAAATTACTTCCTCTTATTTATATTATATAATAGTAATATCAATAATAATAATAATATTTTCTATTTATTTTTCTTATAACTTATACTTTTTATTTTATTTTACTTTCTAATTTTTATTATATCTAAATATAATTATACTTTATTAGATAAATAAAGTAATAATAAAGATAAATATAATAATTTCTATTAAGTTAGTTATAAACTTCGTTATAATTATATTTATAAAATAATAATTATAGTTAATTAATTATATATTTAATAAACTGTTTATTAAACTTATTAATAATATAATAATATATAATCTTTTTTTTTTTTTAAATTAAAATAAGTAGTAAATTCGATTTTTTCAACTTTAATCTTTATATTCCTAATTATAGAAATTAAATATCTTTGATTAAAAATAATATTATTATTATAGATATTATTTATTTTTTATTATTAATAAGTTTCGAATTTTTTTTACTTTTTAATTTTCTTATTCTCTAGTTATTAATTATTTTTATAATTGATTTTCAGATCTTATCTTTTTATATTTAGTTTATATAAATTACTCTTTCTAATCTTTATTTAAATAGAATTTCTATATATTCTTTAATTACTTTATATAAAGATTTTTTAAGTTTATTTTCTTTTTACTAATCTTTTTTATTAAAAATAGTTTTTAACTTTTAGAAAGATAATTTTTTTTTTACTAGTTAAAATAAATAATCGTTTATTTTATTTTAGAGTTTATAATATCTATTATTTTTATCTAATTTTTATAAATCTTTAATTGATATTTAAATATATAACTTTATTCTATTTTATATTCTTTATAAAATTCTATATTCTCGAGTTTATAATTTTATTTAATTATAGATTTCTATTAATTTTTTTTAGATATTTATAGAATATACTATTTTTATTTATAAACTTTTACTACTAGATTTATAAACTAGACTTAGTTTTAATAGATATTATAAATTAGATTATTTGATTTTATACTTTTAGAATTTATAAGCTTTTTATAATTCTATATTTAATATATATCTAATATAATATTTAACTTCTTTTTTAATTTAATCTTAAACTCTATAATATAAAAGTCGAATAATTATTTCTCTATCTAATCTTTATATATCTTATAAAGAAGCTTTTATAAAAGCTAATTAAATTAGTTTAACTAATAATTATTTTATTATTTTAATTAATATTTAGATTACTTTTTTATATAACTTATTAAAGTTATTTAATAAAATTATTAAAACTTTTTAAAATTATATTTAGAATTATTATAACTTTTAGAATTATAGTAATTACTATTATATTCTTTACTTTAATTATATTTAAAATACTTTATATAATTCTAATAAAGAGTATTATTATAATTATATAAATACTAGAAAGTTAAATTATTATTAAAGTTATTAAATAAAGAAATATTATTTTATTTTTAAAGTTTTAATATTAGTTACTAAGAAGTTATTAGTACTATTTAAATTAAAAAGTTTTAATAAAGTAAATTTCTTTTTATTATTTATAAGATTAATTTAATATCGAGTTTTTAAAATTTAAAAGATATAAGAAAGTTTTTTAAAATATTAATTAAAATATATAATTTAGAAAGTTATCTTATAAATTAGTTTTCTAATAAAGAGAATAATAATTAGAAAGATAATAAAAATAAAAAGAATAAAGAGAATAATAAAAATAATAATAATAAAAATAATAATCTATTTATTTTATTTAGTTCTTATTATACTCGCTTTTAAAGTCTAAATTAGATTAATTATTTTAATCTTTTTATTATTTTTCAAAGATCTTCTTATAATAGAATAATCTTTATACTTTATATTAATATAATTAATATTTTTCTAAGTAGTTTTTTTATTATTATTCTTATATATTATTTTAGATTATCTAGTTATTCTCAATCTATTCTCGAAGTAGTTTTATAAACTTCTTATTATTTTATAATATTATCTTATATTATATTTTATAAGTCTTTAATATATATATAAAGTTTTAATATTCGAAGTAATTATTTCAGAGTTCTAGATATTTATAATCTTCTAGATAGATATAAGTTTTTTATATAATAATATTTATATTAAAATATTAATTATTTAGTTTATTTTTAAAGTTCCTTTACTATCTTAAGTTCGTTAATAAATTATATTAAAACTTATATAATAATATTTAGAAAGTTAGTTATATTTAAGTTTTTAAAAAAGAAAGTTAAATAATTATTTTATATTAAAATAAAGTAGATATTAAATAATAGTAAGATAACTAAATAAAAGTATTTAAAGTATATTTAAATAATTTAAAAATAGTTAATTAAATATATATTAAACTTAATATCTTCTATATAAATATATAATAAATATTTAATATACTTTAAATAAATAGTTAAAAATATTATAAAGTCAATTTTATTTACTTTATTTTATATTTTAAGATTAAATTATTAGTAAGTTTTACTTTTAAATAGAACTAATAAATAAAAAAGTGATTTTCAAAAAATATTTTATAAAGTTTTAGTTATTATATTTAATTTCTCGATTTTCTCTTTTATATCTTATAAATTCAAGTAAATATAAAAGTATTTAAACTATTACTATATAAGATTCTTAATAAAATTATTAGTAAGTATATTTTTTATAAATAAATAAGTAATATTAAATAATTTCTTCGAATATTCTTATTTTAATTATATATTTTAAATATCGATATACTTGAATTTAATAAATATTCTCTTATTCTTATTTATAATTAATCTTATTATTTATATATTATTATAATAAATAGTAATTAGTTTAAATATAGTTAGTTCGAGTTCTTTTAATAATTTATTTATTATTATAGTTTCTTTTATAATTCTTTCTATATTAAATAACTTAGTTTTAATTATAAATATTATTATAATATCTTATTTTAATATTTTCTAGACGATTAGTTTATTATATAATAATATTATATACTTTTAAGAAAATTATTTTATTTTATTATTATTAGTAAATAATATATCTAATATTATAAGTAGTTAGAATAAATAATCTATATTATATTTAATAATAAAATATNGTAAATAATATATTTGATATTATAAGTAGTTAGAATAAGTAATTTATATTATATTCAATAATAAGATATTTTATTCTTTATAAGTAACTAATATAGTAATCTACTACTTTTAAATAATCTTCTAATAGATTAGTAAGGAAGTAAGATAATTATAATATAATAAATACGATATCTATATATAAAGTAATTATAATATATAGAATTAATCTAACTTTTTCTTAATATTCTTTAATTATTAATTTTATTATATTATCTTTATTCTTCTTAAATTTTATAATCGGAAATAGAATATTTATAAATTTATTATTAATAAAATTAAACTTTCTAGCGATCTTCTTAATATAAGTATTATAGATTAATTATAGTTTTTTTTAAGATTAGTTTCTAATAATCTGAATTTTTAGAAACTATTTTATATTATTTATTTTATATAGTTTATATATAAATTAGATCTTATTAATAATTCTTTTAGTTTTTTTAATATATTTCTTATTATAAATAATCTAAATATTATTTATAAAAAAGAGTATTAATACTTTATAATTCTTAATAATAAATATAGAAAGTTTATTTAAATATAACTTTATTTTTAATCTAACTAAGATTTTAATAAAATCTTTAAACTAAATTATTAGTAAGTTTTATAAATTATAAAGAGTATAATTAATAATTATAATTATACTTTCTATTTTATAACTATTTAATAAATAATATATAACTAGTTTATTATTTAAGTTATATAATATATTTATAAAAATATTTACTATATCGAACTATTTAATTTTAAAATTAAATTTAATTATTATAATTATAATAATATAAAAAGAATAAGAAGTAAATATTATAATATAAATTGATTTAATTATATTTTTTATTTATAAATCTCTTTTTATTATAAGTCGCGATCTATATTTTATAATATACTTATTTTAATTAGTTTTATATATAAAGATTTATTTTAAAGAAATTAGTTTAATTTTTATTAAACTTTTTAATATTTCCTTTTATATATTCTAAGCTCTAAGATTATTAATCTTTTTATTATAATTAGTTTTAAATACTAATCTTATTAAATATATATTTAAATCTTAATAGTATTTAAATAATTTAGTTATTTAGTTTTTATAGATTTTAGATAATTATAATAGTTCTATTATAAATTTCTTTAATTTAGTTATAATTATAATTATTACTATATTATAAAGTATTATAAATTTACTTTACTCTTTATTTCTATTTATATCTAATTAATTAAACTAGAATATATTATAGAAATTATTAAACTTCTTATTATTTCTTAAAAACAATTAAATAATAATTATTCTAATAAATATATTAATAATCTTTTTATTATATCTTAAATAAAGTCGCTTTTATTACTTAATATTATATATTAAGATTTAATTTAGTTAGTAAGAAAAAAAACTAATACCTTAATTATTTAGTTTTCTATTTATTTTTTTAATTAGAACTTTAATTATAAATCTTAGTCTTTTAAATAAATAACTCTCTTTATTTAATAAATTAGTTAATTAAAAAGTTTCTATTTATATTAGAATAACTTTAATCTCTTTTTATTTCTATTACTAAATATTATTATATAAAGTATATATAAAATTATATAAAATATTTTTAATCTATAAAAATATAGATTTAGTAATATCTTCTTTTAAACTTTCTTTATATTTTTTATAAAGTATATTAATAATATTAATATAATTATAATTTATCTCACTTTTAAGTTTATTAACTTTTTTAGTTATTAATAAAATAAATAATATAAACTTATTAGATACTTTATATTCTATTTATTTTCTTTCTTAACTTTATTTATTATTAATAAAAGTATTAATCTTTATACTCTAAACTTAGTTAATTGTAATTTTAATTTTAATATTAATTTAATCTTTAAATTGATTTTATAAATACTATATATTTAAACTACTATTATTTTTATTTAAATATAAACTATTATCTGAAAGTTATAAATTACTAAAAAGACTTTATTTATTATTACTAGATTTATTTATCTCTAAGATTTCTTTATAGTATTTTTAATTATTAATACTTTATAAAGTAATCTTTTTAATAACTATATTAAAATTATTTATATTATTACTTTCTAATATTAATCTATCTAGGTTTTTAGTAATTTTAAAATTAAAGATTCGAATAATTTTATTTAAATACTCTTTTAAAATTACTTTCTAATTCTTATTAGCTTTAAAATAAATAATATTTTTATTAAACTAAATATTATAAGTAATAACAATCTTATTAAACTTCGATATTTATATTTAATAAATTAGTAATTTAAATATATAATTTATTAAGTATTTTAAATAAACTCAAGGATTAATTTTATATTATTATTTATTAATATTAATTTCTCGTTCTTTATTTAAAAGATAAGTTTAATAACTATAATAATATATATTATTCTAGTTTAAATATAGATTAGTAATAATTAATATTATTAGTATTAGATTATATTATCGGAAATACTATTTAAATTATAAATCTAGAATTTTATTTAGTATTTTAAAACTTCTTTATTATAATAGATTTATATTATATAGATAAATTACTACTTATATAATTTCAGGTTATAACTTTAATAAGAGATTCGTTTAAGTTTATATTTTTATCGTTTTAATAATAATCTTCTAACTTATATACTCTATTATATTATTTGATTTATAAATATAAGTTAATAATAGTTTAATCTTAATTCCTTTTATAAATATTTATTATTTAAACTCTATATATCTATTAATATTGATTATTAATCTATTATTATCTTATTTAATAATATAAATAAATAAATAATATTATTATTTTATTTATATTTTAAAATTAGTAATTATTTAAAATACTTTATAATAAATCTTATTAATAAGTAGAATTCTAAAAATCTTATTATTATATAACTCTTTAATTAATAATAATTATAAGTATTTATTAAATAATATTAAGAAGTCGAAAAGATCTTATATAACTTTATAAAATAATTGTAGTAATTACTAATCTTTTAAATAATAGTTAATAACTTACTTAGTATATACTTTTATATAATACTTATAATTAACTTTTAAAATCCTTTTAATTTTTATATTTTTTATTTTATTTATTAAATATTTAAAAGTTTTTTATTTAAGATATTTAGTTTTATTATATTATATTTATATAATATCTTCTTTATTAAATAAAAGATCGTATAATTATTTAAAAGACTTATTAATTTTATAATAAATAACTAAATATATTATTATAACTTTATTTATAAGAATATTATTTAGATTAGTTAGATAATAAAAAACAATTTTTTTAAATTCTAAAAAAACTAAGTTATACTTTTATATAAATAATATAATAATTATATTTTTCTTATATATATTATATTTTAATATATAATCGAGATTATAAAATTATAAATTAGCTTTTACTAATTAAGATTTAAAGATTATATTAATATAAAAACTAAGAATAAAAATAATATTTATTAAGATAAAATCCTTTATATTAAATCTTTTAAAATTATTAAAAACTTTCTTAATAATATAAATATCTTATCTGATAATCGATAGTAATAATATATTAACTTCGATAATATTATTATTATTAGAACAAGTAATCTTTCTATTATTAAATAAAGAGATATTATTGATTAAATATATTATACTATAATTATTTAGAAAAGTAGAGTTTACTAAATAGTATTTATTAATAATAACTAGTATAAAATATATATTAGAATTATTAATATCTATTAGAGAAAAGTTGATAATTATTATTATAACTTTTTTAGAAAAAGATAATAAAGAGATAGTTAAATTAGTTATTAGTTATAATAGTCTTTTTTTAGTTATTATCTTTTTTAAATTATTTTATTAAAATAATTTAAACTTCTTTTTAATTTATTTAATTTTAGTATTATTAAATCTTTCTTTAATTAATTTATTTTTTAATACTTCTTTTAATTAATTATAATCTTCTAATTTCTATATATATCTATTTTTTAAATTAGAGAATTAACTTTTTAAATAATATAAATAATTCTTATTTTCTTTTTTAATTAGTTTATTTTTATTTTTTTAAAACTTAGACTTAAGTTTATCTTTCTTATTTAAAATAATCTTTAATCTTATAATATCTCTTATAAGAATTATTATTATAAAAATATTTTTTTCTTTAAGTTTATAAGATTTATTAGTTAATTAAATAACAAGAATAATATTTACTTAGTTTAGAGTTAAGATAAATAGATTTAGTTATTAATTTATAATAATATATCTTAGTTCTTTATTTATTTAAATTAGTTTAATCTTAATCTTTACTATTTCTAAAAAGGTAATTATAATAATTATCTTTTTTATCTTATTTAATTAATATATATAAGTTTTATTATAAATTATATTCTATTTCTTATACTAATTACTTAAAGATATTTAATTATATTATACTTAGTTAAGTATATTAATATATTCTTTTTAAATATTAATTAGAATTATTGATTTATAGAATATAAAATAAATTTTAAAAGAATAGATAATATTATATAAAGTAATATTACTAAAGTTAATATTATATAAATTATAATTAATAAGGAAATTAGTATTTATAATTATAATAATCTATATATAAATATCTTTAAAGACTTTATAATAAATATTATATTTAACTTTTTTATTTTAAAATTATTTCTATAAAGTTATAAAATCCTCGTGAATATCTTAAATCGATAAATATTTTAACTTTAAATAATCTTTTATATTTATATTCTTTTTATTAGTTTTATCTATTTTAATATTATAATTAATAAGTAACTAAATATATAATTCGTTTTTCAATTAATATATAAAAGGTAGTTTTAGTAAAAACTAAATAAACTAATCTTTATTAATCGAATTATTAAACTAGATATTAATTAGTAATTTAATTAATTCTTTATAAATATCGAGATTAACTAAATATTATATTTCTTTAACTTAGTATTATTATCTAAACTCTAAGAACTATATTATTTATTATTATTAAATAAATAGTCTAATATTATTAATTATTCTAAGTTAAAATATAATAATTACTAAAATTAAAAGAATAAGAAAAGATAATTAATAAATATAAGAAAGTATTTAAAAAGATAGTTTTTTAAATAAATTAATAAATAGTTTTTTTATATAATAAAGTAAATATTAGATTAAGTTTATAATTATCACGATTTAATTAATAGTTAAATATATAATAGTAATAAAGATATAATTAATTATCCCCTTTTTTCTTAAGATTCTTAGTCTTATTTATAAAAATTAATAAAAGTTTTAAATTAAAAAAAGTAGTTTTATCTAATTCTATAATTTATAAAAAAAATATAAATAAGAGTTATAATATATTAATAAAGGTTTTAAGTAATATATTAAGATTATTAATTTTTAGTAATATTATAATATAGATTATAAACTTTAACTTTATAATTTTAAAGATTAGTTTATAAAAACTAATTATATATATATTTAATTAAATAATCAATTCCACTTTATAATTATATATATTATATAGATCTTTTTATAATAAATATAATAAAGGAAATAAAGAAAGAGAATAATATTTTAATTAAAGTTTAAATTAAAGTTATAGTTTATATAAAATAATTAGAAGTAAATTAAATAAAAGATAATATCTAAATAAAAACTTTTTTTTAAATAGTTTAAAAGATATAAGATATTTAAATTTAATTAAATTAATAAATAGAAACTATATAATAATATTATATAAATTAGTAAAAAATAATATTTTCTATTAAANAGAGATATAAGATATTTAGATTTAATTAAACTAATAAACGGAAACTATATAATAATATTATATAAACTAGTAAAAAATAATATCTTTTATTAAACTAAGATTCTTATTAACTTTAGAGTAAATAGTTTTATACTAATTAATATTTCTTTCTTTTAACGACTTTATTATAATCTCAAGTTTATAATTAAATACTTGAAGATATTTTTATAGATTAAAAGATATAATAGTTAAAGTAGACTTCTAATTATTTATTATATTTTAATAAACTTTATAATCGATAATTATATTTAATTATTTATTTTCTTTCTAATTATTTATTTAAATATATATATAATAATATTAGAATATAAATAACTTATTAAGAATTAAGTATTAGTTAACTATATTTAAAGATATTTTATTTAGTTTAAAAAGTTATTTATAAACTAAATATATATAAAATCTTATAATATTAAAGTTTGTTTATATAAACTCGAAGTAATAAATAAGGCCTATTAAACTAATATAATATATCGAGATTGAAAATTTA
This sequence comes from Clarireedia homoeocarpa, assembly GCA_001465935.1. Classification (NCBI taxonomy): domain Eukaryota; kingdom Fungi; phylum Ascomycota; class Leotiomycetes; order Helotiales; family Rutstroemiaceae; genus Clarireedia; species Clarireedia homoeocarpa. The sequence continues at coordinate 100,150 of LNKV01000107.1, forward strand.
ACTAAAATAATTTAGACTAAAAAATTTATCGGAAATAGCTATTTTTTATTAATATAGTTATTATTAAAATATAATATATAAACGGAAAAATATTAAAAATACTTATTATATATTTATTACTTTATATTAAAGTAACTCTACTTAATATCTTAAATAAATATCTAGATTTCTTTATTAAAAACAAAGTTATCTTAATTAAAAATAGTTTATTTTATAAAGTTTAAGTTAAATATTTTATTATTTATATAGAAAAAGAGTTAAAACTAATTAAATTTATAACTTCTATATTTAATATTAAATTTAAAAGACTTCTAAAATCTCTCTAGATCTCTTTTTTATAATATAAATTAAGTATTATAGAGATATATATAATCTCTATTATAGTAATAAACTATATTTATAAAAGAGATAATAATAATAAACTTTTTATAATTACTTTGTAAAAGGTCGAGAGTCTAATTAACTAATAAAAAGAATAGTAAATATTTAAATAAAACTTAGCTACTTTAATTATATAGTTGTTAACCTCGATCGACTATTTTACTATTATATATTTTTTTATAAATATTAATACTAAACTATTTATACTAGCTAAATATATAATATATATATATATATTCTCGAAGTCTAAATCTAACTTTTTTTATCTTATTACTTATATAATTATAAGATCTAATTAGAAGATAATAAAGAAAAAGCTTTTAAATATAATCCTTTTTATAAGATATCGCTAGAGAAGCTAGAAGTAATTAAAGAATATATTATAAATAACTTGTTTAAGAACTTTATTAAATTAAACTAGATACTTTATATAACTTCTATCTTATTTATAAAAAAGTCTAATAGCTCTTTTTATTTATATATTAACTTTCGAGCTTTAAATACTCTTATTTATAAAGATAGATATTTACTTCTATTTATTAATAAGATTTTAACTAAGCTTTTAAAAATAAAAATCTTTATTAAACTAGATATCTATTAAGTATTTTATTGTATTTATATAAATCTAGTCTTTAAAGAGTATATTATATTTCGGATTTAATATAGTATATATAAGTATAAAGTTATATTATTTAGACTAACTAATAATCTAGTTATTTATTAATATTATATAAATAATATTCTATTTAATTTTCTTAATATTTTTTATACTATCTATTTTAATAATATCTTAATTTACTTAGAAAATAAACTCGATTATATAATCTATATTATCTAAGTATTTTAGTAACTTGAGAATACTAATTTATAAATTAACTTTAAGAAATATAAGTTCGATATTAAATATATAAAGTACTTTAGCTTTATTATTTTAATTAATAATATCGAAGTTGATCTTGAAAAAGTTACTATTATCTAAGAATAGGTATACCCGACTATATTTAAAAGTATTTAATTATTCCTAAGTTTTTATAACTTTTATCAACGATTTATTTATAATTTTAATATAATTATAAAGTTTTTTATTAATTTAATAAAAGTTATAACTCGCTTTAATTTCAATATTAGTTATTAGTAGTTATTTAATATACTTAAATAAATATTGACTTTTACTCTATTTCTATAATATTATAATTATAACTTTTTTTATATATTTGAAACTAATATATCGAATAGAGTTATAATAAATATACTATTTTAGAAATATAGTAATAATTAGTTTTTAATTATATACTTCTTAAAAATAATATAATTAGTTAAACTTAATTATAAAGTTTATAATAAAGAAATATTTACGATTATAAAGTTATTTTTATATTAGTATACTAAGTTAATAAGTACTTTATACTAGATCCGAGTTTATACTAATTATAAAGCTTTGAAATACTTTATAATAATTAAAATATTTAATATTTAATAAACTTGATAAACTGAACTTCTAGTTAATTATTATTTCTTTATTATATATCGTTCTAATAAAGATAATTTTATAATAAATACTCTTACTTAGAAAGAGAATAAATTAGATTTCTAAAATAAATCTAAAAAAAAATATTGTATCTAGTAATTATTTAAAAATAAAAAATTAGATCCTCGAATTTTAGCTTTTTATATATATAATTATTTTAACGAATCTGCTTTTAAAATAAATACTCTTATAAATTCTATAAATTTTATTAATCTAGTTATTTATATTTTATAAGCGAACTATAATTATAATTCTTTGTAAACTTTATAAATTATATTAAATTAAAGAAAATTCAAGTTTGAGCTCGAGTCTAAGTTCGAAGTTAAAAAAGGTTTATTATTTTATAAAAACTATTTTATTATTTCTAATATTAAAAATTTAAAGACTCTTCTTATTCGTAAGATATATAATTTTATTATAATAGTTTATTTAAGTATTCGGAAGATATACTTACTTCTTAAAAAGTATTATTACTAATATTCTATAAAGAATAATATTATTATATATATTTATAATTATTATATATATTATTATAACTTAGTTCTAAAAGATAAAATACTTAAACTACTCTATTTATTATTAGTTTCAACTTATATATAAGAATATATTATAATAGATTATTATAATTTTAATAAGGATAAATATAAATATAATAATATATTTATTATTATTGATTAACTAAGTAAGTAAGTTATTATAATCTTATATTATAAAACTATTATTATAAGAAACTAGATTAAACTTTATATCTTATATATTTACTAATATTATAGTCTACTTATAATAATACTATTTAATTAAAATTTTCAGTTTATATTCTTATTCTAGACTAAGTTTAATAATATCTTTAAAACTAAAATTAAACTTTTTATTACTAACTATCTTTAAATTAATAAATAGATAGAAGTTTATAATTAGTATTTATAAAAGTAACTAAAACTCTTTATTAATTATTATCAAGATAACTAATCTAAATTCTTATTGATAATAGACTATATATAATTAACTTTATTATATTCTTCTTTTAATAACTTACCTCTCTTTAAAGTACTTTATAAATATACTTTTAAAACTATATAAGATTAGAAGCTAATTAAATATCTTTTAATCGATAATCTTAATATCTAAAATACTTATACTTATACTTATTATAATTATAAAACTTTAGAATATATCTACTTTACTATTATAACTACTTAAAAGTAAATAGCTAAGTAAGTAAATAAATATTACTAGCTAGTAGACTTCTAAGTTAGTAATTATATCTAATTAGATATATAATATCTACTAATATAGTAATTATCTAAAAAACTAGATTATTTTACTAATAAATATTTTAAAGTCTTAGAATATATTAATTACTTTTATTATCTAGATCTATTTAATATTATATAAATCTATAATATATTTCTAATTAATAAGTTAAAGAAAGTAGTTAATAATTTATTATTAGACTAGAATAATAAACTATCTTTATTAATTAATATTATAAAAATAGATAAATATAAAGTAGAGTAAATACTAACTTACTATTTAAAATAAAAGTTATTAAAGTATTATATTTAATAAAGAGATTATAATATTAACTTAATTTAATACTAAATATCGGATCTTAAGATATCTTTAATATTATTTTGAGACTTCTATTAAATTAACTCGAAAGTATTTAGCCTTTTAATATTTCTCTTTAAATAGCTTCGATTATAAGAATCTAAAGAAGATAACTATAATTATACTAAAGAAGACTATTTAATAATTATAGTAAATAAGAAACGATTTTTAAATTTTATAATATCTAAAGTATAATATTACTAAACTAAGAAACTATTATTATTATTCTTATAATTATATTTATTTATTATAGATTATTTAGATTATTTATATTTATTAAAAAGAAATCTTAAAGATATATAATTCAGATAATAATTAATAAAGTAATTAAAATATTTTAGAGCGAGTTTTTTTAGAAAAAAGAGGTAATATAATAATTCTAATTAAATTATCACGATATTATATAAGGATATAACCTCTTTAAGAATAAGTTAGATATTAAATATATATTAGTATATATTAGTATATATATAATATAATATATAATCACTTTCTATATATAAGTCTTCGGACCTTTATAATCCTCTTAGCTTTATAATTATTAATTCTAAGATTATTTAGTATCTTTATTAATAGTTTTATTATAAATATAATAATATATCTATAAAATAGATTCGAGTATATCTTAGAATTATCAACTAAAGAACTAATTATAAGTTAGAAGAGATAGACTCTTATATAGACTAATATATTATATATCTATACTAACTTATATATATAATTTAACCGGAATCGTTATACTACCCCTCTTTTTAAAGAAGCTCGCCCTCGAGCGATTTTAAAAGAATAACTTAAAGTTTATAAAAAAGTAAATAAAAACTATTTAATCCTCTTCTACTACTTCGAGTATATTAATATCTATCGGATCTCTAAAGGGATTAGCTACAAAGAGCTAATAGAAGGGACTAGAATAATAATATAGTATAATTGATATTTGTATAATTATAAGAAAGTATAGTATAAAAAAAGAGGTAATAGAAGTAAAGTTAACTAAATACTAAATATATATAATAAAGTTGTTAAGCTCTATCGGTTCCGGGCCTCTGTCGATTAAACGTGTTTGAATAGTTTTAGATAGCCCTTTGCAGAAGCTCTCGATTAAAATATTATCAGGATAATAGTATACTCGAGTTTTACTAACTAGGTATTCAAACTTGACAATATAGATACTCAGAGAGTTAGTTCCTTAAATAAGTCTATTAAGTCGATCCTTTACTTTACAGATCTGTCACGGAAAGATCTATGTGGTACGTATGATCATAAAGTAGAACTGATCACCTGATCGAGTATATACACAGTCAGCTCTTACAAACTGATCTTTAAAGCTGTGGAGCCGAGGCTCACGATCTGTATCGTGATATTACTAAAGATCGGTGATCTTAGTACACTACTCAGGACCCTTATTAATATATTACGACCCTTATCTATATTTCCTTTACAAATTGTAGAATCAGATAGAACTACTCTCCTCAACTTGAGATTCTCACTGATCTTTATAAATAAGACTGAGAATCTCAAGAAGA
>LNKV01000107.1:106571-132726 GCA_001465935.1 Clarireedia homoeocarpa
AAGAGATAGGCTCTTATATAGGCCAGTGTATCATGTGCCTACACTAGCTTGCATGTACGATTCAGCCGGAATCGTCACAGTTGACTGCTATTTTAAAATAAAGTACAAAATCGTAATTAATATTAAGTCGATAGTCAATAGCCTTCGTTCGTAGACTCGAAGCTCTATAGATTTTACTCTAGCTATAAGTAAAGCTATATTGATCAATATAAGCTTCAAGGGTATCGAGAGTGTCAAAGATCTACTATAGGATAGCTGAGCCAATTCGAATGTCAAGGTAGTCTATATGAAAATCACTGAAAAATAGTACATCTTTAAATTTTATTCTAAGTTGGACAATTATAATATACTTCTCATTATATATATTTGAAATTTATATAGCAACTATATAGTAAAGTTGTATACCTCCAATGTTCGGTACCGTATATAGGTCCGTCGGTTGGATAGTAAAAAGCGTCAGTTGTTTAGTAAAACCCTTAATATAGTATATCTGTATAAACTATATACTTCTCCTTAGTTTGTGAGACTGTGAAGATCGCTAACAATATAACTATTAGTTGCTGAGCCAGCCGATAGATAGGGTATAAAGAGAAACGGTACCTGAACATGGACCACTAAGTCGAGGCCCCTGCTGATCGATCTCTACCGGTAGACTGCCGTGGATGATTGACGCAGTGGCTTGATTGGTCCACATTAGCGGCGAGGAAAACCGCACATAAAGGTAAATCCCTTCATCAGTAGGGTCAACCGAGTATTTCACCCATCCGGATGAGCCAAGTAGGCCTTATCACAAATTAGCTCAGGTGATTGAGGTAGGTCGAAGTAGTGATAAGTTTACCGAAATTGGCTCTGGTAATCATTTGGAATGATCCGCCTGATTTGATTTTCGAAGGCGGTTCTGCATAATCGTCCCAGTAACCGGAACTCAGGCTGTACTCTATCAACTTCCAGTCATTTGTCAGGTGGTTGACAAGAGTAATACTGCAAGAGCCATCTATAAAGAGTTGACACTGAGCCATTATGCTACGAAACAAAATGTTAAAGGTAAATGTTTAGTGTCACTAATAAGTAGAACAAGTATGGGAATAGGTCGACATCAAGGAAGGGGACCGTATCGATATTTATAGCCACACTAGAGAGACAATACAAGTCTCAGTTATGAAAGATGAATAACTGCTTCTATGTTGACCTTGCCTGTTCAATGCGCTCTGATGAACAACTTTCGACCAACCGATAGAGAAGGTAGCTCCGTTGGGTACTGCTCTTCCCCTCCCCCGCTCCGACCACCCCTCCAAATACTTCGTATTTACCCTCGCATAGGTCAAAACACGGATTATAGCAAGGATAAGGTAGGATTTTGATATATATGTGGAGACAGTACCCACAATGGAAAGCTCTTAGCAAATGAGAGAGCATGCGCAATAATAAAACGCTTCCGAGGGAAGTATCTAGGGGAGAATATGGTAGCTGGTGGAGGCAGCTCAGCTCAGAACTATCCGAAGACCTCTCAGCTCGCCACGATAATCCGTTTTAATACATACGCTCTATCATAGTGTAGTATTCGCAGTACTTGGTCCCAAGGATAAATAAATATATCCATGTCGCTCTCCATTGTAATTTGAACCAATCATATAGCATAGATCATATTTTGTCTACTACCTGATTGGCTCAACCTAATAACGTGGAGCGACATAGATACATTTATTTATCCTTGAGGCCAAGTATGATCAAGAAGCAGTTATCGACTGAACTTCCAAGGAGCGTAACATATACAGTAATCAAATTTCAGCAGAATAGCAAAGTAAAACCTGCAACTAGTGATGCAAAATGCTGTTTAGAGCGGGAATGTAGCCACAGCATATCCAATGAAGGCGAATACCTAGATCATACAGTGATAAGATGGAACATTATTGGTCTAATATAGTCTGCTTCAAAAATCGATTCCGGTAAGTATGAAAAGTAGATCAACTCGTTATCTTTGTTGAACAACTATCGAGGATCTGCCAGTATCTGCATTTACAGTATAACTTGTTAAATGATATATCACGCGGAAACAACAGGACTGTCGATCTATCAATCGAGTTAAATACTCCAATGTCGCTTCCAATATCGCTTTGGGCTGCTCGTACAACTTTAAGTTTCCTAATAAATAAGCTACTTCCCGCCTTCTTACCAAACTACTTACTGACCTTAATACAACCTTTCTAAGTGTACAGACATTTGTTCCATACAATAAAAGATGCATATTCGTCTTTCTACTATTATTTGCCTTACAGCAGGCCACCATGTCATGGCTCAATTGCAATGCATAGGTGTGCAAAATCAGTCTCCTCTTAGCATTAAGCCTTCTGCGGGTCAAGACAACGGCCCAATCATGCCTCTTAGCGATTTGTCTGGCACAGGTCTCATACCATCTACATTGGAGGCAGGACTCATATCCACTCGTAAGTCCTTGTTAGCCTATGAATCTACTTTACGAACAGCCTCGGCCTTACATGAATTTAGTTGGCCATCGGTTCATAAATAAATTATACGCAAATATATCCGAAGGTATCCTGGGATCTTGTTGGTCGCATGTCAGTACTATTGCTATGGAGATTCCATGTTTCTATTGGGCGGGAAGAAATTCTGGCAACTATGAAACTCTCATGAAATGCGGTGTTGCCAAAGAAAATGTGTGTATTCTACTTCCCAAACTTGATGTCAATCTTCCTCAAAAGCTAACATCTGTCCTTGTCAATATAGTTGTGCAAATTGACAGATTGCCTGCCATCACCTATTGACAGCTTTGTCCTTGACTTTTGCGTCAGCGACGAATTCGAGCAGATTGCTCCAACCAGTGAATTACTAGGTGATTGGTCAATGATTAAAGTGGCCGATTTTGACATTCGGGTGTTCCTAGTGAGTAACAGTACTATCCTGTCGAAGTCGTCATCGCTTTCTAATATATGTCTAGGGCATCGAAAACTTGAGCACTGCCAACGCGGCCAAGGCACAAGACCCTCACATTGTAGACTGCTGCGCAGCCTGTCAGTGCTGTGTGGGATTATGTAATCCGTTCGGAGATGGCTGCTGGGGATATTGCTGTGATTAGTATATCGCTACTAAAAATTATTTATATATTTATCAGAGATAAGATAGATTTATAAGTATTAGTATATACATTGATATTATTAAGATCTAAAACTACAGATATAAAATACTAAGTTATTATAATACTAAGATAATTAACAATTTAGTAGCACGGTTCTCTTCACAAATTATACTTCTACAGGTCATGGAATTTATCCGAAAGCGACAGAGGAACAGATTTCACGATCAATATTTTAGTCACACATCTTGGATAACATTAGATATTTCATTTGATAATTGCTAAAGCTGGAACTGTTGTTTTAAACTTGCACTGACTGATTGTACAAGACTTCCTGATCCTTTTGGAACTGCAGAAGTCGATCAAAGTCAATACAGGAATGTGTCACACCCCAGCCCAGCCCGCCCACCGTCAACTCATACGGCGTTCCGGGGGGACTATCCGGTTCAACTATGAGGAAATCTCCACAAGTGACGCCGAGTCGAAGATATTCAATACAGTGATCCACGTGAGTACCCCAATCCTCAGCATCAGGGGCATTTGGGTCGTATCCTTCCTTCATAAGATACCAATATCTTCTTCGGATAATGTCCTTGTAACGATATAAGTAAGAATTTAATCATGAATGTGTGAGTGCTTACAAGACAGTGGACTTGATGCATGTTTGAAACAAAATAGAAGTTCTCTGATTGACTTTCCTGCTCTTTGGGTTGTGAGTATTGAGGTGGTGCTTTCATACCCTTTCCGAGTCCATATTTATCTGGGTTGCCAATCCAGACGGCATCAGAATCTGGCGAGAGAAAGTCAGCAAGTGTTAAATAAAGAATGATTTTTTGCATTTTGGTTTGAATGTTACGCACCGACTAACTTCAACCAGTTCTCGTCAACCTCCTTCGATGGTCCCACATATCGCTCGTCAGGATTGAAGACTTTCGGTATTCGATTCTCAATCACTTCATGTGGAATAGGTGATACAGGTTTTGGTATCCAACAATCCTTAGGTGAATTTGTTCGAACAGAAAATCCTACACCCAGACCAAGGGAGAGGCCGAGAAGGAGATACAAGATGGAGAAAATGACTGGGTGACTTGAATTTTGAAACCTTTTTCTTATGTTTGTGTCTTCTCCGTTGAGAGGAAGCTCATGATATTTGGATTTCTCTGCCGATGATTGTGAATAAATCATCGCTAATAATTTGGACTTCATGTTTCGGGGAGAATGACTCTCAGTGAGCTGAAGGTTTTGGAATAGATATCTTTCAGCTATCTTTAGCGTGTACAGAGTACGAAAGTTATGAAACCACAGCTGCAATCCCCATCTGCGACTAGTTTAATGTGGTTCGAGGTTTTCCGTACGACTAATGGCACGATATAGAAGGTAACATTCAATATATGCCCCCTTGTCACTTGTGATGGGGGCCTACGCTTATGTACCGCACGTTGTCCAGGAGGCACGGGGTTATTTGCATGGCGCATAACGCATCAGCCGAGGCTATGTTTGATCCCTGAAAATGCTGCTGCACTATTGCACGAGGATGCATATGCCTAAACGTGTCTTACCATATACTGTTCTCTCAATTCCTTGTGTAATGTCGAGGGATAAAGAATACCTCAGTGGGAGACGAATATTGTCGTTGTGGGATTTGAAAATATTTTACTTGTATCTCTTCTTTCTGTAACGCATCTGATCAATTCAAAGCACAATGGCTTCTCAAACCTCAAGTAAGGCTGGCTCGGGGGGCCAGCCCACCCGTTCTCAATCTCGACTCGTTTTCGCAACAGCCTTTTTCCTGCCTCTTCTGTTACTGTTATACGTTCGATCGTGGTCAGAAGATTGGTCTTCTTCTTTACATTCCAAACTGGTCCAGCAATTTTCTGATGCTCCGTCCACTTCACCAAATGATACTAATCAATTTGAGGTCATGAAAGAGAAGTATGCTGTCGAATGTCCTAAACAGAACTTTAGTCCTCATATATTCTCCATTGATCCCATCATCATATACCTGGAGAACTATCTCAGTTATGCTGAGACACAGTATCTCAAAGAATTAGCGTAAGTGCCTCATAACCCACCGTCATCCAAACCGACTTAACAAATAACTACCAGAAGCGGGCGTTATAGCCAGTCAGCGTTCGCTGTAGGAGACAACCCAGAAAAAAAGTTCAATCCGTCAATCCGTTCCTCAACTTCAGCAATCTTGCCCGAAGACCCCGTTGTAGCCTGTCTCGAGCGTCGCAGCCTCGACTTCCAAGGGTTTCTCCCAGAATCGCATATTGAGAATCTTCAAACTGTAAAATACGAGATCAACGACCTTTTCCGGCCACACTACGACTGGTCTTCCTCCGACACAAATCCTCGTCTCTCAACTATATTTGGATATATTGAGTGTAATAACTGTGTTGGTGGCTCTACACAGTTCCCAAATATTGACTGGAACTTTCCTGCTAGCTGGTGCAAGTTTGTAGACTGTGATAGTGAGGATTCGCGACTGAGTTCGGGTGTTGGCTTCAAGCCGATCATTGGCAATGCGGTCTTTTGGGTGCATCATTATACCAATGGCACAGGTCACCCGGGTACAATGCATGCTGGGATGCCTGTTAGGAAGGGGACGAAGATTGGATTGAACATCATGACACGGCGGGATGCCGGGTACTCTTGAGCACATATTCTTAGTGATATAGCTTTTTTGGAGAGTTTTTTGCAAAGTTCTAAAGTCTACAGTACATGAAAATAATGCACATTGTACTGTTATTCTTTCATCCTGTGACTTAGTTTTCTTGAGTATCCATTCGAAAAAGGTTTTCTGAATTTTGACAGTCATGACTTCCTTCAACCGACAATGCATTTCCTTTGAAACAACGTTAACTTGGTAATGATACTGCCGCGCGTGGAGAGCCAGATCATGCAAATTTACCGGAATTTACCTCTGATATAGTACTTTTCTTTGTGGCGCATGCCATACTGCAACGGAAAAGTTCAACGTGGGCTCTCATACTCTTCACAATTTAATTGATCTGAAACTGATCTGACAAAGAGTTGAGACAAACTATTCTACTATACATCTCTACTTACTATTAAAGTCGTTCTGCTTTGCTGGAGTGTGTGTAAGGACTTTTTCAGGTATGTACCCCGAGCCATTTTCCTTGTTTGCTCTATGTTCATACGCCCAAGAAAAAATCAAGTCAAAATCTCGACAGACATGTGTCCCCCCCATTCCATCGAGAACACCCTGATTATTTATAGTTTCGAAAGTAGCATCACCATGACACATAATGGCTTGCCGAATATAGTCAAGACAGTGGTCTCGATGAATGCCGACTTCGAGAGTTGACATGTTAGCGACAGTTTCTGGCCAGTATGCCAGTCGCAGAAAGTTCTAGACTACATTGTAAGAAGAGTGATCATGGGATTTTAAGGGTAATATGCGTTCTTACCAGACAGTGAAGCTGATGGAACATCGAGATACCGTATATGACAGAGTCGGGGTCATTTGCATCTTGCAGTGAAGGATGAAGATTCCTGGCATACTCCCGAGGAATCGATACAATTCCATCCCCAGCTAACTTACTTAGTATATGTTCACATACTTAGTGGAGGTTCCAAAACTTACGAGGTTCTAATCTTCGCCACATCTCATTTGTTGCTTCTGAGGGAGGGCCACCATAATAGAGATGAGGTTGGAAAGTTACACGGCTTGAGTATACCACTGTATATCAGAATCGATCAGCATTGTGTAAAAGCTTTGAAATTTTCATTACTCTGTTTGAAGAGTGTTAGGATGGCATACAGTCAGGTTCAAAGTTATCTCCCACCGGCCTAGTATCGCAGTGAAAGTTGCTCAACAACAGCAGAACGTATGCCCAAACAAAAACTCCGGCAATGAGGAACAGAGCAGTGAACAGTGTCCCAATTTTGACTCGCTTCATTAGAGGAACTTTCTTTCGTCGAAGAGTAAACCTATGTTGATCATGCTCTAGTTTATCGTCTTCATCTCCTCTCAAAAGACCTTCTTCCTCATGAACATCAGATGACTCTCTATCTTCATGTTTGTTCTCTTCTTGTGGCATGTAACCAGAGGTTCGTGTATCCATCGTGAAAGAATTGAAGAATTTTTTTTCTGCTCTATCCGGTTTCTTCAGGGCTTTGGGTAAAGATAGAACAGCTCGGAGGGAAAAACGGACGTGCTAAAATCAACCCCAGTCTACAGAATCATTCCGCTACTATGCAGTGAGTATGGATAGCCAATTTGACACTGGCAACGCTATATCAGAAGTAGAAATCCACCCAAATGCAAGCGGATGTGGTATCTGACCGGGGCGATACCCCTCATTTCAGCTCAGCCGCAGATACTGTAGTGGGCCGAGGCTTGGCATGCGAGGAAGATTGGGCGTCACCACATAAGAAACCATAAGTATCTTCCCAGATCAGCAGGATTCGGTGTAGCTTCCACAAGTGAGTAGAACCACTAGTGGGTGTACTAATTCATTCATCACCTTGTGTATCTCAAAATAGTAGAACTAATTCAGTTTTGAGATATTATATTCAAAATTAATTCAAAGATTCACCGCTATTTGATATTTGTATGTACAATTTTGTTGAAATTGTAAAGAATACCTGAAATATTTTCATTATAGGAAATAAATTAATATACTCTTTAATAAACGATAAATAATAAATATTTTATATATTATAATTATAAAGTTTTAATTTTAAAAATGCAATATATTATTTCGCATTTAATGAAATTTTTAATTAAGGTTATTTAAAATATATTATATTTTTTTTTCAAAATTTATATTTAGTAGTGAAAAACACAATTCAAATAAATATTTATTATGATATTTATACTTGATTCTGTATATACGAAGTAAACTACTATTTCTTCATATATAGTATATATTATTACAACCTTATTTGGACATAGTCAACTTATTTCTGCAGGCTCATCGGCCCGCTCAAATCCTCGGAGAGTGAAGTAGTTTAATTGTAGTGATTGCAGTCGCGGGTATCCTCCCACACTTTTCAGTATTCACAAACTTTACAATGCCTTCTCCAGAATTAGTAGACACAGACTACCACGAACTTTACGATGAGGATGACACCCGGTATCAATTTCCTCGGGCTCGCAAAGTAGGCCTATTCAGAAACCTTGTACCAATCATACTTGCAATAGGATGGGCCATAACTCTTCTTCTTTATTGGGAACTGAGCATCTCCACCCGCAGAACATTTACACCGATCCCATCATATGTTTTCAAGCAAAGGACCAAAGTTTTCCACCACGATGAGTTCTGGTCCGGTATGTCAAAGGAGACGCATATGCATTGGAGTGCCCAGTTCGCAGGTACTGTTTGGAATTCTACAAGCTACTCATGTGTACTAATAGTGACACAGGCAATGGTGCTCTTTGGGTTGAAGATCCTAAACAGTTTGACCTCCCTCAAGGCATCGTCGCCGAGTTCGATCATCCACATAAAGGTGAAATAGCAGATGATAGATTCTACATTGTCTCCAAAATACATGAAATACACTGTCTGGTGCGCCACTCTTAGTCTAGATTTTCCAGTGTCAAAGGTTCACTGATATTCTACAGTCTATGATACGCTGGCACTGGTGGTCAGCTGTCACCGGTAGCAATATGTCGGAAATGCGCGACGCAAATCTTTTCGCTGTACATGTTGGTCATTGCTTCGAATACCTGCGGCAAGCAATAAGCTGTGGTGGAGGAGATATTATTCTTGAGGGCTACAGTCCACTCACAAATGGGACTGATGTCGCAACAAGTGTTTCCGGCTGGGGTAGAGAGCACAAATGTATTGACTTTGATGCACTGACGCAATACCAAATCGATCAGGAAGCGAAGTATAATTTGACATGGCAGGCAAAGATAGAGATTAGTGGTACTTCCGCAACTAATACCGATCTCGTTAAGACTCAAGAGAAATAGTAGGAATGTGTACACAAAATAGAAATAATTTTGAATCCCACATATTTAAAAGTCACATGCATTCATCACCTCCAACACCTGACCAAAGTAATGCAAACGCTCACTTATGTATCTTTTTTCCACATGTATTGACTGAGGGGTGTTAGGTGATGAAATAGCGGGGCAAGTGTTGTGGGATTTTCATCCATAACTACGCACTTGCATTTTTTCCATATACGTCCGCCATTTACTTCCACAATTCTCTCTGAGTAGTTTATAGGGAAACAATTTTGATCAAATACTCGATTAAATAGAGCCGATTTTCATTTTTGATTGGATCTTGATATATAACCTCAATGATAGGAAGTTTCTCTACTTCAGATCTTAGAGAGCATTTCCAAGTTCCATTCAAAAAATTTAAAGAAATGGAAACATCGCACTTAGCAACGGACCAGAAAAGTTATTTTTAATTAGAGATAATGAGTGTATTGTAAACCTATTACTAAATGCTTGATGCTCTTCTTGCTGTGTATATTTGTAGATTCCTCCCTATGGAGCTGCAACTCATGTTCCCACAGTCAATACCAATGCTAAAAAGAATGAAAACCTGGGAAGTAAGAATCATGACTATAAGATGCAATCTTATTGCTTGTGAGAATGAACAATCATGATGATTCCGAGAGGTCATCACGATGGCGGAGCTTCGGGTATAGTCATACTCAGTTCTTTGCAGTCTTCATCTTTATTGCCGGAATCTCGAGGTTCTACTTCCTTTCCTTCTTCAAACCCCAAACATAGAGTGAATCATCTTTAACAGCTGGCTCAGCAGTCGCCTCACGCTCCTTCTTCAATCCCCATACATAAAGGGACTCCTCCTCATCTGCTGGTTCAGCAGCTGCCTCGCGTTCTTTTTTTAGGCCCCAGACATAGAGTTCTTCCTCAGCTGCCGGTTCAGCAGCTGCCTCGCGTTCTTTTTTCAGGCCCCAGACATAGAGTTCTTCCTCAGCTGCCGGTTCAGCAGCTGCCTCGCGTTCTTTTTTCAGGCCCCAGACATAAAGTTCTTCCTCAGCAGCTGCATTAGCTGCCGCCTCACGTGCTTTCTTCAAGCCCCAGACATAGAGTTCTCCTTCAGCAATAGGCTTAGCCGCAGCCTCACGTTCTTTCTTCAGTCCCCAGACATAAAGCTCCTCCTCGGCTGCTGACTCGCGTCTACGGTTGGGATTGGGGCTGCTGGAGACAGTGACAGCGAGCAAAAATGTGCTCAAGGCAGTCAACGTAGTGAACTTCATGATGATGATGAATTTTGGAGACAGTGGAGAGACTAAGATTGTAAAGATGATTAAAAATAAATCTAATGGTAGTCTGGTAGATGAATTATTAAATGCGAACAATCTGAAAGATATTATTTTAAGTGGGAGCATCCCTATTTATAATTCAGTTACTATTCAATCAAGCCACTGAAATGCTATTCATCATATTGAGAGTTTCTATTACGAAAGAATACAAATAGAACTTTTTTTTTAAAATTAAATTAAATATTAAAATTAAGAATGCAATTTATTTTTTGATATATTGATATATATAAAGTTTTGAAATAAAAAACAATATAAAATTAAAATCAAATAATCGAATTATATTTTCATATATTATATAAAACAAATATAATAATATTTTAAATAAAATATTTTATATTTTTAACCAAATAATTTTTAATTTTATACAATTTCTTTTTTGACTTTCAAGTTATTTTATTTAGTTAGAAATTTAGTGCAAATTATTTATTAGCTATTTTTCTCTTTTTCTGCACCTTGTTTCTTCATTCTACTGTTTCAGTCACTCGAACTCCATTTTCCGATTGATCACAATGACGGACCTTAACTTCTACCTTGAGACCCCTCGTCTCTTTCTGCGGTATTTTGATGCAAACAATCCTAAAGATTGCGCCTTCCTAGTCACGCTCTACAACAGCCCCCTCTTCATTGCCAGCGAAGGACAAACAGAGATCGTTAATGAAGAAAAAGCCTACGAAAGGATCAGCACCCGGTTCGTCGAAGAGCACAAAAGAAACGGCTATGGACAGTATCTAGTATGTCTCAAGACCACGCCAACAACGCCATTGTTTGAAGCGATCCCTATTGGGTCTGTCGGCTTAATGAAGGGCACCGAACCCGAGGCACGCGATATTCCAGACATTGGATTCGCTATCATACCAGAAATGAACGGCAAGGGCTATGCTACAGAGAGTGCACGATGCCTCCTGGACTATGTCAAGAAGGAGAAAGGCCTTGACACGGTCGTTGGCTTGGTGCTGAACACCGATAATGGTGCAAGTGTTAGGGTGATGGAGAAGCTTGGAATGCAGAACTTAGGGGTGCAACAGTTACATGAAGGGACGGGCCATGTCTTCGCATCGCCTGGGTTCAGTGATCATGAGAAGTACGGATTCAAATGAATGTTTCCAGTATCATACTGTACATTGCATAAGCACAAGCCGCTAGCTGTTGAGGCAATGTTAGTTGCGTGTATTGTGGATTCAGCTGTTAGGCAACAGTATATAGTGTATTCACGAGAATGACACAAAGACGTAATTGAGAATTCTCTTGAAGCAGGTGATTCATTATGCCGTTATAGGATCCGCAATTCAGCTAGAAAAAACCTTGTCCCTAGCATCTTGATTTGCTGAATCTAGGACCGTTATCAGGTCCCAGCCCGCGTTATTTTTCTCTGCATTGCCAGAGTGGCATGCTATTGTCGCTTAGCTGCGCCAAGATTGTTTCAGTTGCGCGATGTTACAATGTAGCCGAGCTGAATCCTAACGCTTATTATCCGTGATATTCGGGGTAACTATCACGCCCAGAAAGTTAAATATGCGGGGTAATTACCCCACCTAGCACTTAAAATACTAATACTTAGTCTGTATACCAATACTTAGTCTGTATACCAATACTTAGTCTGTATACCTATGCATCTTGGTAAGTCTTGGATCTTTTACAACTTGCCATTATGCGTGGAAAAGTGCCACACCAGCTCATCGATATCAGCCACAATCATTTTCCAGGGCCCTTCCACAACTTATAAACGAAACCATCGCTAAGTCTGAAGATAATCCGAACGATTAGTGCGTTTCATAGGTCAGAATACTACGAGGATATAAACCCCTTACCGCTACGGCGTACTGCTCTGCAAATTTCGTGTATTACCCATGCATACCAGCTGCAGAGTAACCTCGGGTCGTTGAAAGTGAAGCAAAGAACGGTAGAGGTTACATTGCATTCTGCGGGCGGCAAGAAGCTGAAAGCTGATATGCAAGAACATCATTCAGAGCAGCTTCACTTATCGTCGTCGAAATCACTCCCAAAGACTTGCATGTAGAATTATGCATCGGCACTCAAGCCATCTTTATCATCTCTACTGTCTATACTCGTTATCTAATAAGCCAATCGGCGAGGTGATAGTCCACTAGCCTTGATCCTTCGAAGGATGACCTGGTGAGTAAAGAAATGTAGTAATGCAAGTCATCCATTGAATCATGATGGAAAAATAGGCATCATTTGCGTGATCCAGACACAAGAGTCTTACCATTCCGAGTTACTCACTAGGCGGAGCGGATCTTCGTTCGAATTGTCGAAGTGGCTAGCTTCAAACTTGACTACGTGATTTGGCACCACAAGAATACGGAGGTTGACAGACGATCAGTGTCAGTACCTCAGAAACACTCAAAAGAATGATCTCTGAAGTGAAATTCCGATTCCTCTTTCGTAGTCTCAAAAATCTGTTTCTTTCTACAACGAAGTAACCTGTTAGCTCCGTTCGCGTTCTGAGATCGACCTAGGCCTTCGTCAGTATTTTCAAACCAACAACATATGCATTCTTCCATTGAAGAAGACGGCGAGTTTGCCGTGAGAAACGGTACAGAAATGCACATACCAGCAGCGGGAAGGTTTTATCGGTTATGTCCCATTATCATAACAGTCCTTCTTACCAGTACAATATGCCTATCCCTATCAAACTACTACCACCTCTTCACCCACGGGTTTCTCCACACCACGGGCAAAGATGTACAATATCTCCCTAGCATCGCCAATACCCAAACATACACAAATTGTGGCAACTCTCCCTCCACAGCCCGGAGTCGTGGGTGTTTCTTTGACCTCTTGAGCTTCTCCTGGCAAACACCACAGTGCTACGACGAGCCATTAATATCTGCATTTCTCGCCTACCCGCCTAAGCCTTGGAAGTTCTACACAAATTTCTCTGCCACTGAAGAGATATCTCAAAGCGTTGCAGCTCTAGGAGAGTCGAACTTGCATGTCACATGGGAATATCATATGGTTCATTGCACATTTATGTGGATGCAAATGCACCGAGCATACACTGAGAGGGGATATATAGACTCACATCTGGATAGTTGGGCGCACACGAGGCATTGCCAGGTTGTTTCTTTGAATAGGGAATACGGCCCAGATGTGGTCAATGTGGAGGGGAAGTTGAGATATCCGGAATGTAGGCCAGTTAGTAGTCCGTTGTTCCCAGGGGAATCTGGACCAAGAATCCTTGAGTATAATCATCATCATACGTATCCATAGATAGGAATCAACCTATACAGCCCGTTCATTTAATTAACGACTTGTCTGTGTAGAAGAATCTTGTAAATAATCTACCTGATCTGTAAAGGATCTTCAAGCACGAACTAGCGGTACATTGTTAATAAAGATCGTTCCTCTCTCGTTGGCTTCCAGCTTAAGTAGGCCGGTCCTCCGCTCGTTTCTACGATTCGTTTAGCACTGCTTGTTCTCGAGGGTCCTACTGACAAAGCATTTATACAGCCTTTACCGGATAGAATACCAGCCAATCCACTGCGCCTGCTGCTCACTGCGCCGGTGCAAGACCCGATCACTGTTCCATGCGTTGGTCAATTCGATACAAAAGATCCGATTCCTGCAGTTTATACCTGTCTTCTTCTGCACTAGAGAACCCACAGTGAGACTAGTGCACGTAGAAGCATATTTCTTATTCTTGAATACGTCAAAGATGATTCAAATTGTCATCTATATCGGAGAGTTGGACTCGGTTGTCTTAATGAACATTTGTTTTCTCTTGATAACGCGGCACCAAGAAGGTTGATTCTCTCTTGAACGCCTTCTGGGGAGGACGCGACCGAAATAGGAAAGCAAAGAGGGAGAGATGTTGCTTGTGCCTTGACACTTTTCCTTACTACCCTCAACCTTCTTTTGCAGACACCACGCAATAGACACTCTTGCTTTATGTTGGGATAACTCCGGGGTGCGCGCATAGCTAAGTTCGTACAGAAGACATATATAGACGTGGTTGCAGCTCTGTCTCTCTCCCTATACAAGGAGAAGACTTATATATACTACAAGGCTTTAATCTTTTTGCACCTATTCTAGCTACTGTTGTATGAAATCAATGACACAAGTAGAGCCCTCTTAGTATCCTCCTGATACTCACTATGTTTCAGCACTTTAGCTATCATTTCTGGCGTTACAGACCAGCGGTTCTTGATGGAAAAATCCTCAAAATTGCCAGCCCTTCTGATTTCATCTTCCAGATAATTCCTTCGCTTTAGCTTTACCACTAAATCTTGGAAAGAGAAGCGAATTTCAGTCGCTGAAGGACGCTTATCTGGATCATGGCGTAATAGCTTCTCAATTATTTCCAGTACCCCATGGAAGTACTTTTGTTCCTGCTCGTCAAGGTCTTGAAGCCAGGCATGGTCCGCCGAACTGGATGCGACGGTAAAATTCTGCACCGAGGCTTTCGATCCGTACGCAGTACCACTTCCCCATATCTTGGTATTTTCGACCAAGGATGGGACATTCCTCATCACAGCAAGTATTTCGAGCATGATGCAGCCCAAAGAGAAAATGTCAGACTTAATATCGTGCGGGCTTCCATCGCAAAGCACTTCAGGCGCGGAGAAGAAGTTCTTTTCCGGTTGGGTTGAGTTTGTGATAGCTTGGGTGATGCTTGTGAAATGCCTAGATATGCCAAAGTCTGACAGGATGATTTGTGTGATAGTATGTACCAAGTTCTTGGGGTCTGGCTGGAGGAATGGATTGTTGTACTTTAGGTTCGGCAATGTGACGATGAGGAAATTTTCGGGTTTGATATCTCTGTTTCACACGAAGCTTTTCGTCCAGAAGCCATTGCCATATAGATATTAAAATACCTGGCTAAGCTCACAAAGCGAAAATCTCGACAAATATCGAAATCCACGTTTTTTTCGCGCGTCCGGTTGTAGTGGCGGCCTTGCTCAGCTGTCGGGCTAATGCCCTTAAAACTATTCTTTCTGGAAATATATTCCTTCGATCGCAGTGCTTTCGTCCAACTACTTCGCGGTTGAAGCTCTTAATACTTCCTAGGCCCCGAAGAGACTCAATAGATAAACAGCTTAACTCAGTGCTTCTATACTCAGTAGTAAACTGTTGAGCCCGACAACCTGATCTATAGCCCAGCTTAGCTTAACTTAGTGATTCTACACTTAGTTACTAGCTGTTACTAAGGATCAATACTCTTCACCCAGGCTTGAACCCGACAATTATTCAGCGACTTGACTTAACAATCAACCCGACAAACCTACTAATGTCAAAGAGTTCGCACGCTTCGTACAATGCTTCGGTGGCTCGTCGCGCCCGTCAATGCCCGCTGCCCCAGTTCAAGTCTAGCTGCCTCTGTATTTCTCTTAGCACTCCTTTAATCAGTCTTATCAATAACGCCTATAAGTTTCGGATCCAATAGACCTGAACGTGGTTGAGACTGAAGAACAAGCTGAAGAATAGTTAGTTGGATTAAAGGTTTTCTTTGCTTTACTTTCTTTCTTTTATTTGCTTATCGACCTTAAGCCATTCGTTTTGGACGCTCGAGGACGAGCTTCTTTTTGAAGGAGGGGGTGATGTGACGACCCGTACCGATTGCACTTGAGTCGTACACGTAGTTAGCTTGAGTCGTGCACATGTAGCCACATATAGCCAGCCCGGATACCACTTCACTAAGGGCATCGCTAAGCTTAGCCGTAGGGCCTATGGTTCTATACAAGGCTTCTTTTTCTTCCTGTATATAGCTTTAGTTCGGTAGTTAAATATTCTAAGGTCATTCAGCACTTTCATTAGTGATCTCGTCACAGTATATATTGATCTAATTGCTCTAGTTGCTCTAGTGGTACTGGGCACTATATATAACTCAATCACTAGATCGTCCAGTTGTTCCAGTTGCTCTAGTTACTACTTATACTGGACTACTGGATACCACTGGACACCATATAACTCATTTGGGGTTCTCCTGCGATTGGCTGTTCCAATCCCTGAGCCTAAGGTCCCTATGATCATATATTCGTAACACTCTGCTCACACTCTTATATAATAATTTCGTAACCAAGTTCAATAGTAGCTTTCGTGACATAGTTGACCCAATTAAATTCCTATATGTACGTCACCATCAAGTATCAGTAATATAATAGCAAACCACATAAGTGATCATGAACAGTATTGAACTTACCTCAGCTCTAGCCCATAGAGCAACCCTATCGCCTACTTCCAGAGACGCCAAGAACCCCCTCCCATCACCCATAGCTTGGGGATCCTCGACATCAGTCTCTACATCATCAACTCATTCAACCTGATATAATTTATCAGTCTCGTGTGCAGTGATATTGTTGTGCACTTTCCACACAGTCTGGATTCTTCCTTCCTCTCCTACATTGTACTCGACGAAATCCCAACCATTTCTGATAACATCTCGTGCATCTTCAGTAGAGGCGTAATTTTCTTTCAAATCCCAGTTCATACCACCGTTCGGTGGATCAAGTGTTGGGCGTAAGATGCTAGCTTCGAACCAAGTATGACTGTTGTTGTACGTGCCATTCCCTCCGAAGGTAGCCCATCCTTGGTCGTGGCTGGTCATTTCGAAAGTAATATATTTTGCCTTCACTTTCCTTTTTTTCGATAGGTCCATGTCCGCTAACCGGTGGTAACAGAACCCCACGAATAGCTGGTAATAATAAGCATACGCCCGCCACGGAATAATAACCACCAGGACCCCGAAAGGAATTTGCCTTGTAGATCATTGGGTGCTGTGTATTTGAAGTAATCCGAGGATAGTATGAGGCAAATGATAGAATCTTGAAAACTATTTCTCTAGGGAGTCGTAGAGAATTGAATACGAGGTTCTCCAGAAGTAATCGAACGCGAAGGCAATCTGAAGGTGTAAAATGTGAATTCATGAAATTATAGGCAGCCTCGTGGGTTTGATCCATTGCAACGGTCTTGGTTAGATATAATAAGTTCTTTGTGATAATAGACAAATATCTGAATACTTAAATTGTAACGTCTAGGATCAGTAGGCCAAACAGAGTATAGTAATAATATCCTGAATATCGAAAATATTAAGTTAAAAAGAGCATAGAAAAAGCAAAGGAAGAAACTAGAAATCAAAATGTAATATCTTATAGTTAACGAAAATGTTCTAATATCTGTATACTCAGTTCTATAGGTTCCTAAATCGGAGTCTATATACTATTATTAGAAAAGCGGTTAAAGAAAGACTCAGCTAAAGGTTCTTTTATATAGTCTCCCCGGGCCCTATAGGGATCCTGTGAGTAGCTATACCAGGGTCGGCTGGCGGATCAGAGTATAGTAAAGGTCGGGTTGCAGCCTTCAAACTGAAGAGATTATTCCTCTGAAGCGGGCTGGTATCTGAGCATCAGTGTTCGAAACTCACCGGAGACGCTTCGCATACTATAGCGCTTCGCACTCAATTACCCCTCACTTCTTGATTTGTACGTCCCAACAGATCAACAACTCAACAAAACCCTTCTTCTATTAGCGTGCTAATTCCGTTGATGGCGCGACTACCTATATTTCTCTCGAGCTGTACGAGCCCACCTGCTCACCTACTACGTGTCATTACCCCACGTTGGGCACTGATATAAACCGTACCTCTCCTACCTTCCGGATTCGTAAGTCCCCCTCGAATCAACACCTACGTAGCTATGTTACCCCACCTAGCTATGACTCGCAATCAAATTAATCCCTTATTCATTCTTGAGCGATTCGTCCCAAATCTGCTCGCTTGAAGCAACTGCTTTTACAGTCGCCAGGCTGAAGTACTTGCTTGCCCTTCATTTGATTCTTTCTTTTTTCAACTTCAATATTATTTACTTCTTTCACTTCGTTCATTGAGATTCGGAAAATGGAACAAGGCAGGGTTGAGACGACGAAGAGAGATATCAAGTGGCATCCCAGCC
Source organism: Clarireedia homoeocarpa (assembly GCA_001465935.1). Taxonomy (NCBI): domain Eukaryota; kingdom Fungi; phylum Ascomycota; class Leotiomycetes; order Helotiales; family Rutstroemiaceae; genus Clarireedia; species Clarireedia homoeocarpa. The sequence continues at coordinate 124,851 of LNKV01000107.1, forward strand.
CAAGCAGTTCCAAGATTCACGTCAGCTCCATGGCGAATCAGCCGCTGAATCAAATCCAGGTTACTAGCCATAGCTGCACCGTCTAAAGCTCCTCCAGCAGTGCCACCCGGGAGATAGAATGAGTTATTTTCGTTAGTTTGTGCACCGTGAGCAATGAGTGCATCCACAGCTTCAATATTGGCGCAGTACGCGGCCGATTGTAAGGCGCTGCCAATGTCCCCGACATGTGAACTCACCTCGGCACCCGCCTTTACAAGTATTTCGATGAGATAGGCACAGTTGCCTCTATGATCATCAAGGGTTGATCCCCCAATTGTGGCACCTCTCAGTGCATGATTGAGCTGGCTTATCGTTACCCGGTCCCTGATATAGCTCCAGATATTTCCAAACCCCTACATACCAGTTAAAGAGAGCACAAAAATATAGCGGGCTAATATTAACATGATGATCCATTCTCTTGCTTAAAGCTAGGATTCGATAGAGCTGTAGCCAAGATCTGCAATTAGGTCGTGAAGAAAGGTCAAGTAGCTGATATCACAGGAGCGAAGAGTTGCCGCGCATCATCACTGCCGTCATCGCTGTTATAGTCCGCGTCAAGGCGAGCTGGAAAGCTTCATCTCTGGGTATCCATTCACGAAATTGATAAATATTCTCTGTGTCGACCCCATAGTGTTCATCGCCTACACTGGGGCAGAAGCTGCTGACCGTGGCCAAACCAATCAGTCCTTCGACCTTGCGTGCCAGTTCAGGATCAGGGCCACTGATAGACGAAAGAAACAACTCGGAAAAGAAAAGTCCGATCTAAGTAGCTGGTCACAGCATCGGTGCAGTTTCTCAGCTCTGCACAATGCTCCCCAACCAACAAAGTCGCGTAGTCTAAAAGTCTGTAGGCTTGCTGTCTTCTAGCCAGGTCATCCATGCCATTGATAGGCTCGCTGAAAGCGTCAAACAAGAGATATGAGAGACAGCATTGAGTGATTTCTTCATGAGCGCTTTGATCGTCAACGTGATACCTTCTCAAATCATCCTGTCCATTGAGAACCTCCCAGAAACTGTTCTTCTCCCTGGTGAGAAACTCCTTCGCCGAGTAATGGCATAGAGTGACTTCTTTCGTAGCTTTATTCAGGTGAATCAATGGTGTACAGATCCTGATAAGAGCGTCTTCATCTTTAACCACCCCTTTTATATTGAGTTTATTCTCTCTGGACCTTCTGCAACACATCTTCAGAGAGCTTCTGATCTCCCCTCATTGCACTCATACGACCATCAACAAATATTTTTACGTCTAAAGTAAAGCCTGTTAGCCATACCTGAGGAACATTTTGAAATTCGCGTTTGATCGCGGGATCAACTCTGCTATTCACGAGGATCTTCAGTTGCCCATCTGTATATTCATACATTTGCCACAACTTTTACGCAATCATTCCACTATCCGAGTACTCGCCAAGGCTATCAATTATCAGGAGAATCTTATCAAGATTAATAAATCCTTTTCTTATTATGTCAACCAGAGTCTGTGTATCCGGTTGTACAAGCTGATCCACCACGTTAGATCCCATCTTCGCTCGACGATGATCAACGAGTTTCTGAGCTATGGCAGTGCTTCTGGAGCAGATTTGTGACACCAGCCCTCTTATTATTGCGCTTAGGTTGACCGTCTCTGTATTTGTGAAGCTACAGTAGAAGAACGTAGAAGCGATATTCTCCCCAGATGTTCTGCTATAAGAGTCGACTGTGTCGATGATGGTCGATCTATTTAAGTGTGAGTCGCGACATATATCCAACCAAGTCATCTACTTACGCTTGTATTGACTTCCCCGCTCCAGCTTTAGTCTCGTTAGTTGCCTTCATCACGCCATGGGACTAAAAACGTGTTCTTGATTAACTTAAGAATTTTCTTAATCCATAAAAAGGCCATTTTGAGGAATGGAGCCAGTCTTGGAACTGAAGGCTTTGTAGGAAGGCAAGGTTTGTCCCTTTCTGTCGCTTGTACACTCTATCAGAGCGTATTTCCCTTTCAGGATGCTTACGTGCAAGCCAAAAAAGGGCGCGGCGGATTTCGTCCTCTGTCGCCGTTGAACAGAAAGTTAGAACAGAACATATACACGCGAACATATCAAGGTCTTATACTCAACCCTCACTGCATTATTTTTTCCTCCAATATCTGCCACCAATTTATTTGATTTTTCCCCCGTGACAACTTTTGCACCGTCAATGTGCTTGACTACCTGTGCTGCGACGAGACCACCAATAAAGGATGCTGAATGACCTTAGAATTTACAACTAGAGCTAAGAAGATCCTAAAGATCCTAAGGGCTTATATACACTAAGGGGTCACGTGTAGTAGCGTAGATCACGTGCCTAAAGCACGTGCATATTGGCATTCCAAAGGCCTGCCCGCAACACAGGTAGTTCTTACCGGAACCCTTAGGCTTTATCGTGACGATTCCGTCCAAATCGTTACATGTGCAGTCTTGATTTCGCCTTGGTTACGAATAGGTTCAATGGACTGTTTGATGTTTTCCACTGAGCTTGCGTATCGCGCCGTGAACTTATTTTTGAAGGCGTCAAGCCACTTGAAAGGCTTCCGTTGCAAATACCAGGTAGCAACCGCAACGAAGAAATCAAAATATTCCTCATGAATCGCGGATAGCTGCATCTGCATTTTTTGTTGATTAAAGACGTTGAGCCGATCCTTAAAAACAGCAGTTCTTTTAGACAGCTCCGTCACATAGCTTGAAAGCTGTTCTGCGATTTCCCCATAGCTCACTGATGCCTGTAAAGCTGAAAATTAGACAAATGGGGGAGTTTTCACCTGGATAATCATGGAAACAGCACCACAAAGAGTAGATGTATAAGCGGTTTCACTAGGGAAACACTGAAACATTTGCTTATGGGAGTCAAGTTTACGACAAAATTTCAAGGAGTTTCTTGTTTCCTGACATTATAATCGAGTTAATCGGATAACTCTCTACCCTCTGTCTTTCTAGCTTTTCTCTCGAGCTAGCCTGAAAAAAAAGGAGACACTTACCTTGCTGTGTGATTCCTTCCACTCTGTAGTTGACTCACGAGATCAGTGACTCGATTCGGTGTGAACTCGCCACCGTTGATAGTTAGCTGGGCTAATTTAAATTCGGTAGCGTTGCGAAATAATTTCTGGCGTATCCAAGATTTCTCTTCCTGCGACTTTTACGGGACCGGATTGCCGGGGGGCGGCAATCTGGTCGCGTAAAAGTGTCCCTCTACCTACTTAATACGGCAGCCGTAGATTAAGTAACTTGTGGAGTCCTATTTTTTCACATGAGGTGGAGACCATGGCGGTAATGAAAGGGGGACGGGCATATGCGGGCTTAGATGGGTTTGTTGTCAGCGTTTCATGCACTCAATGCGATCTTTCACTGGAAGACCACTTTCAATTGCTCAGATAATGAGACCTTTGCCTTTTCCTTTCACGAGGTCAATATCACGAAAGGGCGACAAGTCACCTTTGTTGTTTGACGTTGACCGAGGACCTCTCGTGTGAGTTTTGACGAGCGCTCGCACAATTTGCTTGTGGTCTTTGGGAAGAATAAGATCATGTGAAACTGATGATAAAATACTTGATTCTGATCTATCTGAAGAACTAACTACATGGTAAATCAAGAGGGTTTATATCCTCATTCTTGTAGCCAAAAGTGTGATTCTAGCACATTCTGTAGCTTACAAATAGAGAGATGTGGACAACTTGGCCAGAGGAGATCATTTCTCAATTTGGGAATCCCCTCATTTCTCACATAAGGTGCAAGCTCAGGGTAGCAGTAAGGTGCAAGCTCAGGGTTCTTGGGGTTGGATACTATTCGTCGACAATGTCGGAATAGGTCTTCGCTTATTGCACAAGAGCTTTTGTGCTCAGCGGGCTTGAGGTTGGTGGGGGACCGTAGTCGCCAATATTGGGGGCTTGTTGTTCCGTCAAGGTGGCTCTGGGAGCGGGGTGCTTGGGGGCGATCAAGGAGGCCGAAAAGGGAGTCGTTGAGCGAGCCGCACAGCGGGCCGAGAGGCAAGGAGGGCAAGCGCCAGTTGATTGTTTGACCTTAGTATAATGTCTGGGTTATGGGTAGTTCCTTGGGCCAAATGAGACGTCCTCGGGCGCAGTCGACTAGTACTCGATTCTCAGCAAGCCATTTGCGTCCCAATATCACTGTATGCGTACCCAAGCGGGTGATTAAGAAGGGGGTAAATGATTGGATACGACTATCGATCGTAAGGTTGATTAAGGTATAATGGGTGATTGGGAGCCCACCCTGGCTATTGTATCCTTTGACTCTCAAGGGCGTCTTCAAGCGTTTGATTATAGGCCTGAGACTATGATGAAGTCGTTGTAGGAAGGAAATATCAATTAAAGCAAAGCTATTTGCTCCGGAGTCAATAAGAGCCTTGGTTTGATAGGAAACACCACTTTTTGCTAGTTTATACGGTATTGTTATATGGTTTCCTCCCATCAATTTTGTCAGGTCCAAGTATCTTATATCTCTCAAGCCACCTAGGAAGGAGTCTTTGCCTAGGTGTTGTCTTTTGCTCAGTCTATTTCTTGCTGTCGGGTATGAGCAACAGTTTCAGCTTATACTTCCGGCGGTACGTCTTCTTCCACGATATCCTCCATAGTATCCTCGTATATTTTATACTCGACTTCTTCTACTATGTGGCGTGGGGTTTGAGTCCGAGTCTGAACAGCTGGGGAGGGGGAGCTTCGGGTAAATCCACCTGATTGAACTGGCGGGGTAGTCCTTTGACCAGGGGAGAAATGATGTAGCACGTTTGCAGGTGGGGTTGACTGTCCTGTATGCACGGGTGGAGCGGCGACAAGGGTACTGGGTTGGCTTTGAAGTGCTTGTCAGCTCTTAGCGTATGTAGCTGCTCGGTCGCGACGACTTATTGCGGTAGCTATTGCTTTAGCAGAGGCCCGTCGGGCTTGTTTGGATGCAGTAATGCTAGTATTGTCTGCGTCGAGATACTGAAGCACTTGGATATCAGCCTCGGAGTCCTTGCTTCCAAGACGACCTATAAGGGAACGTGTTCGGTAGTCGTTATTCAGCTTCCGAATTAGGTCTTGGTGCTTATCCTCTGGGTTGTTCTTACTAGCAATACTAGCAAGAAGCTCGAACTGCTGATAAAATAGCTCAAAGGGTTGGCCTTCGAGTTGGACAAGATAAGCGTAAGCGTCCTGGGCGCGTTGGCGTTCGGCCGGATCCGTTAAGAAGTTGGCTACTTTGTTTATTATCTGTTCGGACGTGATATTGTCTTGGATGTATAGTCCTTTACAGTAATCAAGAGCCAAGCCTTCTAACTGGTCTAGTACATAGGAACGTTTAGCGCTGTCATTAACGAAGTTGTGCTTATATTGGCTGATTCGATCTAAAATAAGCTTTCTCTATAGCCGAGCAGTGGGCTTTTTTCCGTCTGAGAGCTTGTTGGCCAAATAAGGGACCTTAAATGATATGTAGCTGGGTGCAGCTAGAGTTGTGTCGTATTGTCGTGGGGCAGGTAGTGGCGAGCTATACAGCTGACATGGGGGCAATGGTTGAGGGGTACCAGATATATCATGCTCAATGGTTGGCTGAAGCAATGATTGCTTTTCTACCTGGTTTGCCAGCGTGGCTATTCGGGTTTCCATTTGCTCAAACTTTTGCAGTAGTATAGCCATTGTAGGGTCCGGAGAGCTGGGGCCTGTAGCTGGTTCGGAATAGCTTCTTTGAGCAGCTTTTCCTTTGCTTCGGCGACGTTTGCCTCTAGGATTGGTATTGATATTTTGGCTGAGCTGAAAGAATAGTGATGCAAGAGGGGGGGATTGATGATGAGAGTCCGAGGGGGACTTATCTCCTGCTTGGTATGATGCTTGACCGGTCTCAAGAGTATCTTGAGTGCTAAGCTGAGTATCGAGAATAGTTGTAGTGCCTTGCGAAGCACCACGAGAAGGCGAGCTGGGTGGCCCAGCCGATGTAGAACGACCTGATCGGCCTCTATTTTGAGGAGGAGGGGGTGTTCGATATATTATGTCTTTTTAAAGACTTGTAGAATATATAGGTTGGTTAGGGTTTTGTGGGGGATAATACCATACGTCGACAATGTCGGAATAGGTCTACTCCTACTGCTCAGAGAATCTTATTGATTCAAAGACAAGGAGGGATTGGTTTGCCAATATTATTTAGAAGGCCGTTAGCACGGCCGAAGGGGTAAGATGAGTTGTAAATAATGTGACGAGACTGCCAATTAAGACACTGAATGACCTTAGTATAATGTAACGAAAGTGATATTTCATTCTTAGAATACTAAGGTGCTGAACCTAGGTCGGTTCAGCAGCTAGCTAATATAAGAGATTTCTGCCAGGCGGTGAGGCTATAGCCTAAGGCATTAAGCCAGCGTGGCCGATTCAGGGTCGAATCGTCACAGGCAGCATAGGTTAAAGAACCAACTCGATTCTGATAAGCTTTTAATTGATGTTGGAAGTGGAGGGAATGATTGCTGAGGTGGTGCGAGTGGTCGTTGAGGGGGCATGTGTAATGGTTGCTGGGGGGCAGGCGCATGTACTGGGGCCGAGTGGGAGTGTTGCGGGAGGTTTGAGCGTGTATCCGATGGCATATATGTAGGCCTATGCTGTTTATATCTCGATGGTCGTGGAGGTTGGTCGTTCTCAGGGCTTTGTGGCTTATCCTTTGGCTGGTTATGCTCAATTGGTTCGAATGTACTTCCAGCTTCGTAGAACGACTTTTGTGATCCAGACAGGTTGGATATTAGTTCTTTATCTCGTAGTCGCTGTAGTATATACTATGGTGTTTTCGATCTGAAAGTAAAGTTTGGGTCTCCTACTGCTCAGGCGATCTTATCCGGAGTCCATTCTGCCCATGTTTGAACAGTGGTTGCAAGTTCCAAAGCGTATTTTGAAGCTTCAGTTAATTTGACGAATATGCCGCATGAGCGAAGCACGTTCCTGAGGGTCATGCATACCCTTATCCCCGCTGCTTTGAAGCTTGTTTCGTCGAAGTCGGCGAAGTCTTCTTGGAACATTTCCCACATATCATGATCCAGTATCTCGGAGCTTTTATACTCTTCGATCTTGATATCGATATACCTCCTGATCCTGCTTTCGGCGCTTTGTTCATTGATATCTGGTGATGAAAGCAGAGGGAGTATTGGATATGATATAGTCGCCCCTGTTTGAGGGAGGCCTTGGCTAGTATCTTGTTGGGGAGGCTCTTGCTCTATGTTCTCTCCTTCTATCCGACCTCTGGATTGACCTCTTTGTTGTACGTGCTATTGTTGACTGTTGATTGGTTGATTAAATCGATCCTGATCTGAATTGCAAGACTGATCAGTGTGGGAAGACCCGGTACGTAGCCACGAACGTCACCCTTTTGGGACGTTTGGCTATTGTACTTATGGTCTTGATTGATCAACTACTCTATGCTTCTATGGTAACTATTTATATGAGTGGCCCACGGAAAAGTTTTCACCCGAAGTGAGCCGAGGTAGGGCAAAATCCCGGTCGGCGACAAGTGCTCCACTTCCAATAATTGAGATTTGGGAATGCCCTCAATTTATCGATTATGGGTTCTGTGGAGAATGCTGTGGATCCCATTCTCACATGGGAATATTTTTGCGGCTTGGCGATAGGTTTCAGCGTGTAGTACACTAAATGTACAGCTTATAAGCTAATGGACTTAACACTAGGTACGAAAAGACTTGATTCAACTGAACTGCTAGTGGTAGTGGTGGTGGTGGTGGGCTATCTACAGTGGGAAGGACTAGCTACATTTATAGGCTCTTCAGGCTTATTGCCTTAGGCCCTTCAGGCCTATTGCCTTAGGCCTCTCAAGCCTATTTGTAATCCGGATCCACGGGC
>LNKV01000108.1:0-26034 GCA_001465935.1 Clarireedia homoeocarpa
GCGAGCAGCAGCTTGACGACTTCCTCGTGTCCTTCCTTAGCGGCATATATCAGCGGCGTCTGACCGTCCTCATCCTTTGCGTTGACATCAACTTGGCCCGTCGCGAGCAGCAGTTTTACAATCCCCTTGTGCCCTCTCAAAGTGGCGCGCCATAACGGCGTTATACCATCTTTATCCTTTGTATCGATATCAACTTGGCCTGTCGCGAGCAGCAACTTCACAACCCCCTCGTACCCTCTCAAAGCAGCGTACCGTAACGGCGTCCAATCAAACTGATCCTTTGCATCAACATCGACCTGGCCCGTTGCAAGCAGCAGCTTCACAACCTCCTCGCGCCCTCTCAAAGTAGCGCGCCATAACGGCGTTATACCATCCTTATCCTTTGTATCGATATCGACTTGGCTCGTCGCGAGCAGCAGCTTGACGACTTCCTCGTGTCCTTCCTTAGCGGCATATATCAGCGGCGTCTGACCGTGTTTATTCTTTGCATTGACATCAACTTGGCCCGTCGCGAGCAGCAGCTTCACGACTTCTTTGTGCCCTCCCTCAGCAGCGAGCAATAACGGTATCTCACCGTATTTATCCTTTGCATCGATATCGACCTGGCCTGTAGCGAGCAGCAGCTTCACAACCTCCTCGTGCCCTCTATTAGCAGTGTGCCATAAAGGCGTTCTACTGTCCTTATCCTTTGCATCGATGTCGACTTGGCCCGTTGCGAGCAGCAGCTTGACGACTTCCTCGTGTCCTTCCTTAGCGGCATATATCAGCGGCGTCTGACCGTCCTCATCCTTTGCGTTGACATCAACTTGGCCCGTCGCGAGCAGCAGTTTTACAATCCCCTTGTGCCCTCTCAAAGTGGCGCGCCATAACGGCGTTATACCATCTTTATCCTTTGTATCGATATCAACTTGGCCTGTCGCGAGCAGCAACTTCACAACCCCCTCGTACCCTCTCAAAGCAGCGTACCGTAACGGCGTCCAATCAAACTGATCCTTTGCATCAACATCGACCTGGCCCGTTGCAAGCAGCAGCTTCACAACCTCCTCGCGCCCTCTCAAAGTAGCGCGCCATAACGGCGTTATACCATCCTTATCCTTTGTATCGATATCGACTTGGCTCGTCGCGAGCAGCAGCTTGACGACTTCCTCGTGTCCTTCCTTAGCGGCATATATCAGCGGCGTCTGACCGTGTTTATTCTTTGCATTGACATCAACTTGGCCCGTCGCGAGCAGCAGCTTCACGACTTCTTTGTGCCCTCCCTCAGCAGCGAGCAATAACGGTATCTCACCGTATTTATCCTTTGCATCGATATCGACCTGGCCTGTAGCGAGCAGCAGCTTCACAACCTCCTCGTGCCCTCTATTAGCAGTGTGCCATAAAGGCGTTCTACTGTCCTTATCCTTTGCATCGATGTCGACTTGGCCCGTTGCGAGCAGCAGCTTGACGACTTCCTCGTGTCCTTCCTTAGCGGCATATATCAGCGGCGTCTGACCGTGTTTATTCTTTGCATTGACATCAACTTGGCCCGTCGCGAGCAGCAGCTTCACGACTTCCTTGTGCCCTCCCTCAGCAGCGAGCAATAACGGCGTCCGAAGATAACTATCTTTTTGATCGGGGCTATTAGAACCTAGGATTTGTACAGCATTGTCAACTCCAAAGTATGCTGCTAGATGTAGGCCAGTCATTTGCTTTGGAATTTCTTGACTATACTCCCTCCAACTGCTCTTAACGGCCATCAATGCTTGACTTGATGCCTCGACTTGTGCCTGTTTTTGAAGGAATTGTACAACACCATCATACAATATCGAAGCTTTACGAGCATGGTGCCCCCAGTTGTGAGACGCGTAGTCGTAAAGCTGATATGACTGTAGCCGCTCTTTGAAGTCATTGTGCGTTTGACAAATTCCACTCTCAAAAATGCTAAAGGAAAGATAAGTGACACAAATTTTTGTAATCTCGGCTTCTGCATCTCGGAACCAATTGTTTTGAGTCCGCTCGAAGTATTCCTGTGTCGTATAGTGGACCAAGCGGATAATACCACTTTCTTCATCGACTGTCACTAACCCAGCGCATATAGACCGCAAGGTTATAATAGTCGGAAGGAAGTCCCTATCCAACTCCGCAGTGTCTGTATTAACAGCAAGGGCATGCTGGAGTTCTTTAGTAGAAAGTGGCCTTTTAGCGTAAATAATCCATGCCAGAGCCTGTTTTGCGAGTTCTCGAGAGGGCTTCCTCTGATCTTCAATTCTCTCCATTGCCTGTTCATAAATTTTATCTAATGCATCTATTCCCTTAGCGAAGTTCTGCAAAGATTTTTTAATATGTCCTTTGGTTGGTAGACTTGGAAGTATATCCATATATAACCTCGCAAGTAAGAACCTAGGAGCCACGGTTAGTTATATTTCAACCATATGTTAACCCAATACCTAACTTACATTCCATCAACTACTCCAATTATTTCTGTTAAAATCATCTTTTGAATATCGTCGTCTAAAATTTCGGATTTTTGTAAACGCATCTGAGCATTTAGATACGTTTCAACATCTTTATGAATTGCGCTTATTGTCAAAGTAAGACCCCCAACGAACAACTTTGCGATTTCGTCATTAATCCGAGAAGTTGCAAAGAGATTAGCCCCAGTCTTGGCTTGAAGAATGAAAAGCTCTGGTAAGAACCTTATTCGACATTCAGTTGGTTCACATTCATCCAATGCATCGACGACAATGAAAGTCCTTGAAAACATAGCAGAGACAGACTGTAGAGCCTTCGAGATTTCGTCCAGTGAGGGTCGCGTATACTTGTCCTTATGACAGTCGTAAATAGCTTTTACTCTCTTGGGAATATTTGACTGTTCTTGAATCAGCTGCTTTAGGAGACTTAGAAGTAGATCTTCGGCCTTCTGTTCATGTTTTCGGTTGAAGTTGCAATATAGGTATGCGACACAAAATCCATCGTTACTTTGAGATTTCTTATTAAGATCTTCGACAACGATAGACGTCAGAATTGTCTTCCCTGCACCGGGAATGCCTGGACAGAATAACGTCTGTCTTTTAGTGCCTAACCACTTCCCAAACTCCTCCGAGTCTAGCAGCCATTGGCCGGTACCTGCTTGTCGCCTCTGGATATAGTCGCTCTGCTGAGAACCATAGTTAAACGGTGTAAGCCAGTCAACGATATTCTGACGATGTTGATCATCTTGTCGTTGGTCTATTTGATTAATTTTATCTTCTGTAGCCAAAGATATATAACTACGTATAAATTAGCTAGGCTGTACACTGAACTAACTATCTGACACTAACACACACCGCTTTACTTCATCGATTGGCATATGAAAGAAGAGCTGCCTTGCATATGCAGCAGCTGCTGCTGCAGAATATCCATGCCATTGGTCATTCTTGTGCGAGTCACAGTAGTCTGAAATTCCACGGATCACAAGGCAAGGAAAGTCGGCCAAGGCTCCTGCTGCCTCCATCTCAAAGCACAGAATACCGTACTTCTCAGCAATATTGTCCCTCAGTATAGCATCCTTGATGACCAGCTCCCCAGATGCGACTATGCCCCTATGAACTACCACGTATAATTCATCATCATCGTCATCGGTAACTCGCTGAACCCGGTGCAAAGGGTCACACCCACATTTGTCACAAGACAATCCAGTCTCCCGGTGTATATAGTCTCTCTCGAATAGATAATCCTGTGCAATGCCTGGGCATTTATACCTTCGCAGTCCTCGAATACTTGTATCAATTCTCTTGATATTCTCTCCGATTGGATCTATACGAGATCGGGCTCGCCTCGCCGCTAGATCTTGCGCAGCATTGAGAAGCACGGCTGGCGGTGGTGCGAGAGCACCTGTACGCTCAAATTGACCGAGTCTGGCTTTTCCGTGGTCGTATTGTACCGCACCCGAATGCCCACCTGCAGGCTTGCTAACTACGATATCGCCAAGTCGAATCATTCCATTATCGGTTTTCACTGGTACGCCGCCGCCGATACCCACCAAGAGACCAAATCTAAGGTTCGGAAATGTTATCCTCATTTGAGTAACTACCGTAGCCGCGGGGTTATTGCCTGGTTGATGGAGTCCCGCGATAACGACATTATGGCCCGCGATACTGCCAAGATTGTACACATTGTGGTCGGTAGGAGACTGTGGTAGACGTTCATGATCCTCGTCCAGCATCTCTAATGCAGCAATCTGTTCTACCTCCAAAGGGCAGATCCATCCGACCGTGTAACTTTCTGGGCTCAATTTAGGCGACATCGCAGAGAATACTATCCTGGTACAATCAGTGTAAGGCTTTTATAGGTGCTTTCGTCCGGTCTGTTGTCGCTTCAGCAAGAGCAGAGAAATCTTGGAATTCGTTCTAGTAGTATAAGAAAGTTCTAGAGTATCAAGGGTTGCTTAGAGAAACTGACGTTGAAATGCAGCGCTTCGCGATGCGCCTGGTAGATGTCTCAGAACAATTGTGCAGGCAGCAAGTCGGTATATTTCATACTGAACTTCAATTTGAGCTTTGTTCAGACAAGTCGATTATGGGGCTGTCTCGAGTCTTGTTGTAGTGCCGAACAGACATATATAGCTATTGTGTAGGGTAACGTTACTTTTGTGAAGATTGAGTTTGGTTACTAGCCAATAATGATTAGTTATATATTGCTTAGTAACGCAGAGTTTTGCGCTTGAGTTATTATGGTATAGCGTCTTAAGGCCTCTGTCTCAGCCGCAAGGGATCGACTTGAAATAGCACCTTCAAGGGAAGCTTGGCTTCACAAACGACAATATTATAGGTCGGCACTTGAACCAGGACGAATTCTCCAGGGATTTTGATCTCCAACAGACGCACAGATAAGGATCACTTCTTTCAATTCTTCTTTCAAAACCAAACCTTCTTTTCTTCTTTTTCCTTCCTTTTTACATCGACCTACCTTTACGTGTTCGGTACCCACGCTCTGCTAACGTGGTTTACCACGACCTTGCGCACTTTTACCTCCTTTTATAACTTAAAATCACGATTAATCCACCACAACGTACTAATTTAATTGAAGTTAATCAGAAACTAATAATACAGGGTCTATTAAAGCATCTGGGCATGTTCTTATATTATGCCCGGGTTTACCGCATTTACTACAGCACCTAGAACTTGATGCTTCCGCTTGAACCACCCCCTCTTCCGATGCCATTTCAGGTTGATTCTCAACCCCATTCTCTTTCTGTAGAATAAGATCTAGCCCTTGTTGAACTGTAAGAGTACTTCCACCTTGTAGTTGAATATTCTTCTTTTTCCGACGTTTACTAAGCACATAAATGGCCTCTCGAAGTGTATGAATCTCGGACTGGATAATGGCCATTTCTTGAGCTAGTTGCTCAGTACCCTTAACTAAAGAAGAGAGTGCCCTAATAAGAGGTGTTGGAGATCCTTCTCTCTCGTTCAACTGCTTTCTAACTAGAGAAGAGTGAGCAATCGCTTCAGCCGGATTATGTGGTGTTTGGGATGTCCAATGGGTAATATTAGCCGGAAGGGGAGTAGGTGTGTGTAGTCGAATGTTCATTTTAGAAAGCACTGCATCTGGATTTAAAGGTATTAATCCAGTACCATGGAACCCAGCCTTAATATTCTCCTTCGTAATAGCTGTACAGTAGGCAGCTTTGAATGCCTTCAAGAAATCAGTCTTAGTAATATGGGTTATCTTTGCTCGGATGTACTCCTCGATCTGAGTCCCATATTCCTTCTTAAGTGGTCCAAAACAACCAACATCGAATGGCTGTGTAAGATGAGAAGAATGAGCTGGCAATCCAAGATATATAATGTTGTTGGTATGGCAGTACTCTTTAAACTCAAGGGAGTGATGACTCTCATGCCCATCAAGAATAAGGATACGATACCTACTAACACTTCTAGCTTTAGTATGAGTATTGAAGTGCTTTAGCCACTCGAAACCAGCCTCATTATCAGTCCATCCATTCTCAGTTGTTCTAATTGCCCAGTTACGGCTCCTCGTACCATGACGAAAGGTGGTACGTCCCCTGAAGTATGATAAAGGGGGCACATCAACACCAGTACCACTTCCACATATAATGGCTGTAACCCATTCCCGGTTCCTAGGCTGAATAGTCTTAGGTTTTTAACGTTGATCTGAGCCATTAATGACCATACTGCTTGTAATAATACCCATCATAAATCCTGTCTCGTCGAAGAGACATCGGCATCAACCACACCATATTTAGTCTTATAGTACTGTAAGATACCGAACCACTTCCGTATCAGCTCAGGATCTTCGCATAGTACTCTTTCGTAGTCATAAACACGATTCCGATGTATCTTAAGCTCCTTATGCCGGCGTATAAATCGATACGCCTAGTTCTTGCCAACACCGCGATGACCCTCAACCGCAACGACTCATTCGCCATTGCCCGTAAAGAAGTAAGCCGGGGAGGTAATCCTCTTGCCCCTAGGTCCCATATATAGCGAACTACCACCTTCTCTTCCGATTTAGTCAGATTTTGTTGTACTTGCGCCCGTTCAGCAATTGCACGTCTTCCTTCCATCCTCGAACGTAGTGTTGATTCAGGCACACTGTATATCTGTAAGATGTAAGAAGTGATAATTATTCTCAGCTAACTATGAGGTCTTAAGGACCTTTTATAGACCATTTCTAGCCTGTTTGAGTGGCCAGATTTACATGCAAACAGTGCAAACTGAGGTCTTCTGTACATTTATAAATAGAACTGAATAAACGGAAATGAGGGCATTCCCAAGTGAATGTTCCGTACGGGCGTCTTACAATATCCTAGCAACCTCCCTACAACTTTTTACACGTCTCATTTTAATCGCCTCGATTGCTAGAATAATTCTAGCTTCTTTTGATTGAGATACCATTGTTATTTTTTGAGTAATTACGTGTTAAAGGTGGGTGGTGCAAAAATCAAAAGAAACGCGCAAGGTCGTGGTAAACCACGTTACATGTTTGCCCTTGATCATTTCGCAAAAATCGAAATTTGTCAAACAAACTAGCACTTTACCATTAGCGGGAGCTGTAGAAATATATGATAATGATATCGGTGCTAGCTACAGTTCGGATGGATCAAAACGAGAGCTTATCGGTTATGACAATCCTGCAGTCGTGAAGCAGAAGGCTCTTTGGATACAGGCCATGAAGCTTGGGGGAGCGATGTGGTGGGAAAGTAGTGCTGATGCACAAGGCTCACGAAGTCTTATTGGAAGCGTTGTAAACATTCTTGGTGACAGTATCCAGAATGAGACGAATCAACTTTCATATCCTAGCGCTTCTTACACCAACCTTAGGAGTAGTATTGTTGGTTCCCGCACTCTGACTTGCCCTCCTGTTTGTCCATTCATTCAATCAATTTGCATGGTGTTGGAGTCCAAGGTGCTTGTGTTGGAAGTGGTGGCGGTGAAATCTTCGGCTTGGTGCTGGCTGACACTTATCGGCACAATCTTGCTGCTGTCAATCTCTAATCCATCAACGCTCGACTGGTAGTCGCTGACAAGCTCATCGACCCTACTTATGAATTCATCGTTCGAGAAATCTGGGCCTTCAGGATGAACTCTCTACATGGATCTTCATAGGTTGGCAGACCCCCACTTTGCATGCCAAACCCGTTCCCATTTGGGAAAGCGTGATCCATCGTTCCAGTTTCGTCGAGTTCGCCAATTCCTACACCCGACATGCATCTCATCCCCTACTCCTTATTCCTAAATGGACTTGACCTCGAGTTCATTAACTCGCTTATTCATTGGTGGATTTGCCGAGGGCCCGCTGGTACGAAGGTCAAAATAGAAAGTCAATCCATAATATCAAAAGCGATCATGAGCATAACATTTCATTCCCAACCAGCGGTAATCCATGCCTTCTACTTGCGCCGATAATGCAACGGCTAACTCTATTACAGTGATTACTTGCGAGGTGTGCGCAAGCTTACCTCGACGGAACTTGCCCGCAAAACACAACTCGTCGATACTCTGGCGGTAATATTCGCTTTTGTGGTAAAAAGCAAAGATTTCCTGCAGCTCTGATTCGTGCCCGCTTTAACAACGCACCGCTTGATCACACCATTCAAACAAATTGAAGTTTTCATAAGCAAAGATTTCCTCAATACTTTGACACAGAGCTACCATCGGGAAAGCACTAGGCACCTCTATCACTCCTTCAATAAACGAGCGAGATGGATACTCATGATGTGTCCATGGTCCCGCAGTACATGCAACTGCTCCTCAAGCAGAAAAAGACTCTTCAAAATGCTCAAACTCGTGCTGGCCAGATTATCGAGAAGAGGAGGTCCCGCGATGAACTCACGATGCAATTCCGATTTCGACTTATGATGAGCCGTCAACAAGACAGAACGGACTTAAACATACGGACGGCTTTCATTCCTCCCGCTTATAGTCCATGTTTTCGCTCTATCCTTGATTTGCACAAAGTCATGATTAAAGATCTTCTCCTAGAAACTCATCATAGAGAGAAGTATGTCATGTTGAGATCTATTACACCACCAGATAGAATGACTGCTGTCATGGCTATTGTGGAAGATGAGAATGACGACGCTGTTATGCTGCAACTATACTATCAAGAGGAGGAGCATGCACGTCCTGCCGAAGATATCCTTCGTGAAGGAACGATTGTAATCATCAAAGAACCCTATATGAAATTGATGTCCGACGGCGACTATGGTGTTCGTATTGATCATCCTTCAGACCTCATATATGTTCCGGCAGATGACCCACGGGTCCCATCCTGCTGGCAGCCACGCGTGAAGGGGCTTGAGGTTTCTGCGGAAGTTTTAAGAATGCAAGGCAACAATTACTTCAATGATCACAACTACCAAGCAGCTATTGAAATGTAAGTATTTACTTCAATTCTAGATCATCGACCAGATGATAATGGTCAAGCAGCTACTCAAGAGCTTTGAAATATGCGTCGGACGAGGAAAAGGCACAAACATTGAAGCTGAATCGTTCTCTTGCTCTCCTCAAAGCGAAGAACTTTGATGCTGCTCTTGCTGACCTTGAAACCATGGTGTCTGTCCCCAAACCAGTAGAGAAAGCTTTATATCGTAAAGCTCAAGTACTCTACCACCTTCAGAAATTCGAACAATGCTGTGAGGTACTGAGAACTCTGCATTCAGAATACCCAGATAACTTAGAGGCCAAAAAAGAACTTCTGCGAGCCACCAAGCGATTTCAGGAACAGAAGAGTGGGATATACAGATTCAAGCAGTTCTACGTTGAAATTGCCAAACTTCGCGCTCCGCATCTTGACTATGCTACATATACTGGCGCAGTCGCTATCAGAGGAGCAGATGTTCGAGGACGAGGTATGTTTACAACTAAAGCTATCAAGGCCGGCGATCTTCTGTTCTGTGAGAAAGCCTTTGCTCACGCCTATGTCCCCGATGATTCACAGCAGTCACCAGGCCGAGGTAAAGACTTGACTTTACTAATCAGCGTGGAGAGAGACAGCATGACCATGGGCTCCCAATCTGAACTCATCCAAATGATTTTTCAGAAAATGTATAAAAGCCCTTCTTTTGCTCCAGTTATCATGGATCTCCACCACGGATCCTATGATTCAGTTGGCTTTTGCACGGTCGACAGCATGCCTGTGATTGACACGTAAGACCCGAACTCTCTCACTTTAATACTGCACCGTACTAATCGATCCCAGTTTCTATGTTGAGCGGGTTGTAGCTTTAAATTGTTTTGGCTGTCCTCTATCCTCCCGCCTTAGTCACTTACGCGCCATGGATACCGAGGCAGCATGGGGAACAGCGGAGAAGCAGTTCCATTCCTGTGGTGTGTGGCCCCTGGCATCATACATCAACCATAGCTGCAACAGTAATGCTCGACGTGCTTTTATTGGGGATATGATGATCGTCCGAGCCACTCGCGACTTGGCTCCTGATACGGAGATCAATTTCTGGTACCACCCACCAATCGCGGAAGAAAATGATGACCGTCAAAAAAAGTTCAAGCACTGGGCATTCAGGTGTGATTGCGCCATGTGTCGAGACGATCAAACCACGAATAGGAAGATTCTCAACAACAGAAAGCAACAAAGAGCGGAAGTTCTTCGATTTTTCAAAACAGGTCTAAAAGCAAATCTGCCCAAAATTGAGAACATAATCGCGGTGATGGAGAGCCATTACAGCCAACCAGCTTCGAAAGTGCCTCGTCTTCATATCTGGGACCTCCATCTTCTTCTCGCGAAAAGTTATATGCAGCGAAAAAACCCGACCAAGGCAATCAACTCGGCAATGAAGTCGCTCTTATCCCTCGGTTATGTTATTGAAGGAGGAAATCTACCATATACGAATGGTACGCCAATGATCATCAAAGAATGGGGCTTGTTTTCGGATTACACTATAGACTGTTGGGGAGTTTTGTGTGGTGCGTATCAAATGGTGGCTCCGGACCTTGCGACACAGGCTGCACAGTATGCCAAGTTATCGTATAGGATCTGTGTTGGAGAAGATGAGACATTTGAAGAATCGTATAAAAAGCTTGGATAGCATGCTCTTATATTTTATGAGTTCGTATTGTAGATGACAATCAGGCAATTAAGAGCTTCTTCACAGGAAAATCGAGAGTACTCTTAAGTGGCATGGTCAATGTTCCCACTCGCCAATGTATAAGTAAGAGCTTGGGTCACGATTCGTCGCACCCCCCCTTTTTGCACTCATTTACTTCGATATTAATTAAAAATCAACCACATAATATTTTTGCTTGAAAATTGAAGCATATTACTATTGTATAGTAGCCTTTCCTTTCACCTTAATCATATCTTCTAATTTACATATCAACCTTTCGATCTCCGGGCGAAATATCTTCGGATCCATCTTATCCTACAATCTCTGGATCTCTCGCTTTAACTTTTGAATAGAGGTAGATATAAAGGGCAACTGATTAATCCTATACTTCATCCAGCGCCAGATCTTCTCAATTGGATTCAAATCAGGTGAGGATGGGGGCCAGTTAAAAGTCCTAATACCTTGTTCAAATTAGGCTACCCTGGTATACGTACTATATATCTTTGCACCATCCTCCATAAAGATATACTCTGGGCCAACCTTCTCAAATAGCGGGAAAACAATCGGATTAAGGACCTGCTCCTTATATACTATCGAGTTAATATTCTTATAGCCAGGTCTTTTTTCAAGGAATACTAAAGGGGATTTGTAGTCCCAATCGATTATACCCCAAATCATAATTGATACCCTCCCTGAGCGGTATACTGATTACATATAGTTTAAACACTGCTTTTTATCAGGCCGGCGGGTTACCCAAATCCTTCCCCTTTTACCTATCTCAAAAATAGCCTTATCTGACTAGTAAGCCTTCCGCCAATCACCCCCCTTAGGGTAGGAGGCAGTATAATCACTTGTCCCCTTCTAGAGAGAGCCTTCTGGAAATAACCGTTAAATCTGTTTACCACGGACCACTCTTGGATCTGTTCCCTCGTGGTAAGATCACTCTTAGCTCTATGCGTCTATGGTTCATTTACGCCGTAATTCCAGTATGCCTATAGCTGGTAAGATCACTATATGCTCTGTGCACTCATCTAAATTTAAATTCGGAAGGGAATGTGTTGGACGCAGAACGCGATACAAACGCGTTATTGTGAGAATGAAGGCATTCGGAGATGCGCTCCTAATCCGACGGATCTGAGAGCTCCGCCGGAGGCTCCGATTCATAGGTGCATTTCTACGAGTCATTCTGGGCCTGACGACGAGTCATTCTGGCCATTCTAGGTACTGGAAAGTCATTTCTTGGATCTTGGATCGTCAAAACAATTCTTGCGCAAACGAGCCTGAAGGTTTTGGTCATTAGCTTCAAAAATCATGCTCTCGACGACTTTCTGGAGGAGCTTCTCGATCTCGGAGTCGGACCCGATGTCATGGTACGTCTTGGATCGAAGTCGACTTCAAGAACTTCATCACTGCTTATGCATCATCGGCATCACCTTCGGACTGCCGATACTCGGGGGATGATAAATGCGCTTGAGCCTGAGGTGGAAGCACTTTCACAAGAATTACAAAAGGCATTTGTCAATTTCGATAGGGCGTCGATCTCTTGGAAAGATATTCATGAATATCTGGAGTTCTCTGAAGACGACCAGCAATTTCATGAAGCCTTCACTGTCCCAGAGGAATTACCAGGGTGGAATCAGGTTGCCAAGAAGAATAAGAAATCAAAGAGAACTACCTGTACGATCGATGGAAAGCTGGCAACGATGCCGGTGTCTTCGCCAAGTCTGCATCCCAGGCCTTCCCGAAAGTCTGGAAGATACCGGTCCCTGCAAGAGCTCGCCTTGTGGAGAAGTGGACGAGGTCACTCTTTGAAGAAAGAATTGAGATGATTCAAGAGCTGTACAAGAAGTATAGTGCAGTTCAAGAAAAGCTGATTGGCTTACGCAGCGAGCAAAAGATTGAAACTTTGCGCAAGATGCGAGTGATTGGATGCACTACCACGGCTGCCGCCATGTACAACAAATTGATTCGTGGGGCGAACCCTGATGTTGTCCTAGTAGAGGAAGCAGGAGAGATTTTGGAGAGCCATATTCTCACCGCATTGACGCCAAGTGTAAAGCAGTTGATCTTGATTGGAGACGACAAGCAGCTCCGCCCAAAAGCCAACAATTATGCTCTATCTGTTGAGAAAGGAAATGGGTATGACTTCAACAGGTCCTTGTTCGAAAGATTGATTTTGCAGGGTCAGGAGCATACAACCTTACGCATGCAGCACCGAATGCACCCAGAAATCTCAGTTCTTGTTCGAGAACTCATGTACCCCGAACTTGTGGATGGGCCAAATACAACGAACAGAAAGCGTCCGCTTGGGGTACAAGGACGTGTTATATTTGTTAATCATACACATCCCGAGGTTGAGTCTACTGACATTGTCGATCGGCGCGAGCCTGAGCGAACAAATAGCAGACAGAATCCCTTCGAGGCGAAGATGGTTCTGAGACTAGTCAGGTATCTGAGCCAACGTAGCTAATCCCTTTCGTGTTCTTGTCCGTCCCCCGATTTAATGCTTGTCGATTATTGAAAAGATACAACTCTTCTCGTCTCTCTTCATCATATGGCACTTTACTAACTCGTATTAGAGGGTTATGGAAGCGAGAAACTAGTAGTACTCACGCCATACCTTGGTCAGTTGCGTTTACTCCAAGAATACCTGAGTGAAGACAACGACCCATGGCTGAACGATTTGGACTCGTTTGAACTTCTTCAAGCGGGTCTCATGACAAGGGCAGCAGCCAATGTTGACAAAGGTCGACTTCGAATCTCAACCATCGGTAATTATTTCCCATTTCTTTGTCGTTATACAACTGATCATCCGCAGATAATTACCAAGGCGAAGAGAGCGACATAGTCATTGTGTCCCTAACTCGAAGTAACGAAAGAGGCGACATTGGATTCATGAACGCGCCTGAGCGACTAAACGTTTTGCTATCTAGAGCGCGCTGTGACCTGATCATGATTGGCAACGAAGAAACATTTATGGCAAGCAAGACGGGCGGGGAAACGTGGACCAAATTCCTCAAGTCACTACAAGCGAAAGGATGTCTGCATGATGGGCTGCCAATACGGTGTGAGAAGCATCCGGACAAGGCATATCTTTTGAAAGGCCCAGATGATTTTGATCATTTTTGTCCAGATGGTGGATGCTCAGAACCCTGGTATGTGTTGGCTATTGCTCCCAACGCTTCGTTGAGTTTGCCGCTAATAAGAAACAAGTGGACAACTACTGAAATGCAATCGCCACAAATGCATCCGTCGATGCCATCGTATTGACGATCATAAGAACGTGGAATGCAAACGCACTCTCGAAAAGACTTGTGAGACGGGACACAAGACTAGCTTCCCATGCGGGAAATCGAAGGAAGCATGTGCTAAGTGCATCGAGGAGCAAAAGGCGCTTGAGCGCAGGGTAAAGAGAGACTTCGAGCTCGAAAAGCAACGATTGCAAGCTCAGGCACAATACGCAACTGAACTTCAGCAGATCCAGGACGAAATTGAACACTACAAGCGAGTCAGAAAAATTGCCGAAGAGGAAGAGCAAGCCAAGAAGCATCTCAGTCAACAGAAGAATGATCTTGCTGCGCTCAAAGAAGCGTCCAAAAGGTTTGCGGAATTGAAGTCTGCGGAGAAAGCACGAGAGTTAGAGTCGGAGAAGCGAAAAGCTGCGAAGAAGTCTAAAGTTCCCTCACAGACCAGAGACCCCAACCAGCCTTGGTCTCCTCCGACGACGGCCAAGGAGGAATGGGAGCTACTCAAGCAAACGGAACTCGCTAAGAGTGAGCCGCTAGATGAGTTGATGGATATGATTGGACTCGAAGATGTGAAGCAGGAATTTTTGTCTATCAAGGCGAAGGTTGACACCTCCGTCTGGCAAGGAGTATCTCTCTCCAAAGACAGGTTCGGGTGTTCACTTCTTGGGAATCCTCCAGGGGGAGTGCGCTGGTATTAACCGTTAAATCTGTTTACCACGGACCACTTTTGGATCTGTGCCCTCGTGGTAAGATCACTCTGAGCTCTATGCGTCTATAGTTCATTTACGCCGTAATTCCAGTATGTCTATAGCTGGTAAGATCACCATATGCTCTGTGCACTCATCTAATTTTGAAGTCGGAAGGGAATAGTGGGGCCAGTTGGTGTGGAGGGCTGGTTCGTGAACGTTAATTGATTTCTCGACTTCGAATGCCCCAAATCGAACCAGATGAAGTATGAAAATGTGACTAACCCCTCTCTTACTGCCCTTCTGTAAGGAGAAGCTACCGCGACCGCGCTGTCGCTGTCGCTCGAGGTGTATGATCACGATAGTGTACTAGTCCCAAAAGCGTAACTGTCTATATTATATGAACTAACCTTACCCATTCGGAGTTCATCAGTACTCCCTTTCCGATATATAGTTAAAGTACCTTCCAGCAAAATAACCCTAACTAGAGGCCCGCGGCATTTTCTACAAAACATTGGGCGGTGAGTACGTTCGCGCTATATATATATGCAGGTGGTGTGTTAAATATAGTTACTCTACATGTCAGGTAACTATATTCGAAGCCCATCGCAATATACATCTTGACCGAGTCAGCTAAGACACTCTACTTCAAGACACCAACTCAGTATATCCTTGCCTGGACCACATCGCGAGAGTGCGCTACAGCAATTTCTGACACTAACCACAGGTACTGTAACCCATATTCGTATCGAACTAATTCCTTCAGGATAGATTAGACCAGAGAGCCGAAAGAACAGCTGCATAGGCCGCAGAAATTGCCATCATCTCCAAGTTTGATATCCTCAATGCGACTGCCACAAGGAAAGAGAAAACCAGTATACAGACGGATATCACGGCCAGTTGCTTGCTCTTGAGACTCGGGTTAGATAGAGCGATGAGAGGAGCAAGAAGGAAAGTGGCCATAACTATCGCCGTGAGCGCCCGCCCGAGAACTTCGGCTATAAGGACACTATTCTGATATGACCACCGATGACCCTTGGTGGGAGGATCTAATGCTTCTATATTCCCGCTAGATCTCTTCAATAATCTCCAGTATCGGAAAGAGCGCAGCCACTTGTGAATACGTCGCTGAAAGGGGTCGGTACGAGACCGTGATATCAGATCCAGTCGCAAGAGCCTCGTTTTATACTTTTCATATAAACTAAGATCAGTACGAGTACTAGATTGTTTCTCATCGTCTAGCAGAGAGAAAGTCTCCATGGCCATAATGTGATTAAAGGCGGCGAGTGCCTCGTCTAGAAGGTTAAGTTAATAAGATAGGAGAGAAATAATACTTGGATAATATCATAGTTTACATACCATACTGTCTGAGTAGATCGCGAAGCTTTAGTACCAAACCTTCGGTTATCGTGGCCTCTAATTTTGGCGTGTTTGGGTCTCTCTTGCTGTGTTGAAGGCCTAGTCGATCGATAGGCGAGATATCCAACTGGAGGCTCAGGCCAGCCTGGTAGATAGTATGGTCTAAATCAGCGATTTCGTCCTCGAGAAAACGAAGATTCAAGAGATGAGTGGTCTTAAACCGGCGAAATCCATATAGCGTGAGGGTATTATCGTCGGTAGCCGCTTGCCAATGCTTAGCGAACTTCATAGCTAACGAGTTATTGGACTCCTGTGTAGTCATATTAAAGAGAGTAAAGTAGAAGAATTAAACGAAAGACTGAACAGACAGTCGAGAACTAGAACCCCTAACCAAGATGGTTTAATTATTTATTACGCCAGCATGCACTTTAACACGGCTTTGGAAGCAAAGGGAGTGTTTATAATGGCTACTATATATATGTGCAGGCCGACGACATAGGTATAGCCGCCGGGTAACTTGCTATACCGAGAGACGGGCTGGAAGTCAGACCCTGATGACCAAGGCTCAATCGTGGTAACATCGAAATCCAATTGCTGTTCTATAAAGTAACAGCTTACATGCATATGCAGACTAGCCGCAGAGGTGGAGCAGTTGGGCAACTTGCCATCGAAAGGCAGTGGGCAGAACCTTCTTTAATAAAGCTGGACTGCAGCGATATCGAAAACTATTCACGGTTATATGCAGCAGTAGCTTGTATGTATATGCAATACAGATCAGCAGCGCAGGCATAGCCCGGCAATTTTGCCATACCACAAGACAGACTCTATTGTCAGGTGATCAACATTATATAAACCCTGTATTCTCGGGTTACACTGCCTTCAGAGCATCTACCCCTCTACACACTCATTCAAGGGGTCCCCTGTGCCTATATAATTGGCCTATTTAACACACTGTAGAGCTCTTGGCTCTTGAGACAAAATTATATGCTTTTTAGCCATGATTGTCACCAGTACTGTGATTCCCTGAGTTCAGTATCTATTTGATAAGCCTCAATTGATAAGCCTCAATCACGGCGATATTGAAATCCAGTTGCCGTCCTATGCAATCGTAGCTTACATTCATGCATATGCAGTTCAGCCGTAGAGACGCATCAACCAGGTAATTTATTACACCGAATGGCAGACTAGAAGGCAGATTCTATTTGATGAGGCTTAATCGCGGCGATACCGATATCCTTTTCACCATTACATACAATAGTAATTTAAATACATATACGGATTAACTGTAGGAATATATCCACCAACCGATTTATTATATCAAAAACATTATAAAAAACAGATTCTAATTGATGAAACTTAATCGCGGCGATACCGAAGTCCTTTTCGCCGTTATATACAGTAGTGGCTTAAATGCATATGCAGATCAGCCGCAGAGATGTAACAGCCGGGCAATTTATCACACCGAATAGCCGAATTTCTAAGAAGGCTAATTATATAGCTGGTGACCCCAACCTGTCCGACTTAGAACCAACTATCCTAAATTTCCCCACCTGGCGTTGAATACAGTTAAAATCATATTCTACTATTCTCCAATCATTCTCTAGCTCTGATAACCTGATGTCGAATCCTAATGACTACACAGTGGGATGGATATGTGCAGTCACGACTGAATATGTCGCTGCACAAGAGTTTCTCGACGAGGAACACCCCGGCCTGGTTTCGCAAGACGCCAACGACAATAATATCTACGCGCTGGGTCGTATTGCGCAGCATAACGTGGTTATTGCTTGCTTGCCCCACTGGAACTATGGCCTCGTCAGTGCAGCAAATGTGGCGAGCGATATGTTACGCACCTTTACGAATGTGAGATTTGGACTGATGGTGGGCATCGGTGGTGGAGTCCCAACAACGCAGGATATCCGTCTTGGCGACGTCGTCGTTAGTTCGCTTGACTACGAGAACGGCGCCGTGTTCCAGTACGACTTTGGCCAGACCGTTCAGGACAAGGCGTTCCGAGCGACAGGACATCTGGACGCCCCACCATTGCTTCTACAGGCGGCTGTACAAGACCTGAATGCCCGATATCAAAGATTGGGTAATCAGATTGACAAGTCTATTGAGGCCGTGTTGAAGAGAAATCCGCGACTGCAAAGGGAGTATCGACGACCAGATTCTACTACCGACAGGCTTTACAAGAGTACATTTGTTCACGTTGGATCATCAGACGAGAGTTGTACTGCTGTCTGTGGTGATGATGAATCAAACCTGATCATTCGAGATGCAAGGCAGGAGTATGATGATAATAACAAGGTGTATTACGGGCTCATTGCGTCAGGGAATCAGTTAATGAAGGACGCTGAACTCCGAGATTGCCTAGCCAAGGTGAAGGGAGTGTTATGTTTTGAGACGGAAGCTGCAGGCCTAATGAACCGATTCAAATGTCTCGTCATCCGAGGGATTTGCGACTACTCCGACTCGCATAAGAATAACGAGTGGCAAGGACATGCAGCAATGGCGGCAGCTGCATACGCGAGAGACCTCCTTTATCGAATTCCACTTAACAAAGTCGAAGCCGAGAAGAGAATTAGCGATTCTCTGTCCGATAGTTAGTTCTTCTATAGTTTCTATATTGAGTTAGTAACCATCTCCTAACAATATATACAGTTCAAGACCATGTATCTGGAATTCGAACCACCGTTGAAACGATCGGTTCTAAATGGGACAGAGCGGAAGATATTAAGATCCTTAATTGGCTTACAACATTTGATTATGGTCCTCAGCAAAGCGATTTTATTGGAAAGCGACAAGCGGGAACTGGGCAGTGGCTATTAGAATCAGTAAAGTATAAAACATGGCAAGAAACTCCACAACAAACACTGTTTTGCCCAGGAATTCCAGGAGCAGGAAAGACAGTACTTATGTCTATTGTTATCGACCATCTTACTACTCTGTTTGAGAACAATTTAAGCATCGGAATAGGCTATCTTTATTGCAACTTCAGGCAACAGAACCAGCAGAGGGCTTTAGATTTAGTTACGAGCCTATTAAAGCAGCTGTGTCAAGAAAAGCAGGCTTTGCCAGAAACTGTCAAGCTTCTATATGAGAAGCACGAGCAGAAACGTACACGCCCTTCCTTTGACGAAATTTCAAAAACCCTCCTGTCAGTAGCTGCAACATATTCAAGGGTCTTTATCATTGCCGACGCACTTGACGAGTGCCAGCTATCTGATCGGTCAAAATTGCTGTCTGTGATTTTGAGCCTCCAGGAAAATACTGGAGCGAACTTTCTGGCCACGTCGCGACCAAATCTGAATATTGAAAAAGGATTCCATAGATATTCTTCGCTTGAGATTCTCGCAACTACGGAAGATGTATGGAGATTCCTAGATGGTGAAATGTCGAAACTCCTAGAATTCGTAAAAAAAAATCAAGAATTGCAGAAAGACATCAAGAATAAAATTGCAGGAGCAGTTCAGGGAATGTACGTATCTTATCTACTCTTTAGGACTAAACTCATCAAATAATATTCATATAGGTTTCTTCTAGCACAGCTCTATCTGGACTCTCTTAAAGACAAGACCTCAGCCAGAGAAGTGAAAAACGCCTTATGGGAGTTACAGAAAGAAAGCCAACAGGGATCAGACGAGAGAAGTAAGCTTAATGCATTATCTCGAGCCTATGATGAAGCAATGGGGAGAATCAATAATCAGAGTTCAGGCTACCAAAAGCTCGCAAAAATGGTTCTATCTTGGATCACCTGTGCAAAGCGACCACTTTCTACATTAGAACTTCAGCACGCTCTTGCAACTGAGGTCAACGACTATCAACTTGATAGAGAGAACCTCCGAGAGATTGAAGATATAGTCTCTGTGTGTGCCGGATTAGTCACTGTTGATAACCAAAGTAATATTATTCGGTTAGTCCACTATACAACACAGGAATACTTCGAGCGAACGCGAAGCAGATGGTTTCCCGATGCACAGATTAATATCACAATAATCTGCGTTTCATACCTCTCATTCAATGAATTTGAAAATGGAATTTGCCAAAGCGACGAGGAGTTTGAACAACGGCTTCAATCAAATAAGCTTTACGACTACGCAGCACATAACTGGGGACACCATGCTCGGGAGGTTCCGACTCCGTGTCAAAGTGTTATAGAATTTCTTCAGAAACAAGGCCAGGTTGAGGCATCAAGTCAAGCACTTATGGTTATCAAGCGATGGTACGATAAAGAATATAGTCAAGAAATTCCAAAGCAAATGACTGGTCTACACCTAGGTGCATACTTTGGAGTGGAAAACGCGGTAAACTTCCTACTTAGTAGTAATAGCTCTGATCCGAAAGACAGCTATAGCCGGACGCCGCTGCACTATGCCTCTATGAAGGGCTACCTCGAGATTGTTCAGCTACTGCTTGACCATGGCGCTGACGTCAAGGCAGCAGGTAACGGAGACTGGGAAGAGACTGGATTAACCCCACTGCACTATGCTTCTCAGAATGGCTACCTCGAGATTGTTCAGCTACTGCTTGATTATGGCGCTGACGTCAAAGCAGCAACTAACGGAGGCTGGCTAGAGACTGGATTAACACCACTGCACTATGCTTCTCAGGAGGGCTACCTCGAGATTGTTCAGCTGCTACTTGACTATGGCGCCAACGTCAAAGTAGTTGATAAGGAGAGAAATACACCACTACATTATGCCTGTGAGAAGGGCCACCTCGAGATTGTTCAGCTTTTGCTTGATCATAATGCTGATATTGAAGCAACTAACGAGGGTAGATGGACGCCGCTGCACTATGCCTCTAGATATAGCTACCTTGAGATTGTTCAGCTCTTGCTTGATCGTGGCGCCGATATTAAGGCAGTAACTAGTGGTAACTACACGTCGCTGTACTATGCCTTTATAGATGGCAATCCCGAGATTATCCAGCTACTGCTTGATCGTGGCGCCGATGACAAAGCAGTTAATAAAAACAAATGAACACCACGTTACAACCTAACGACATATGACCGTAGGGACCTTAGGCTCAGAGATTGGAATAGCTAATCATAGTAGAACCCTATGTTGGTAGTCATATATTATCCAGTAGTACTAATAGTTGTGGGCATAGATAAGGTGAATGCGAATATAGCCGATATGAAGCTATAGATAATGAATAAAGTTGGAGGTTAGAGAAGTATAAGAAGAGCCTTAAGCCCATTTAATAAGAATTAGCTATTACTATCTATATATCCCAGTATAACAAAACGTCTGTTAGAGATCAGATTAACTTTAGAATTAAGAACTAAAGAACTGTGACGAAACCACTTGAAAGCACTCAATGCAAAAGCAGATTCAACCTTAGAATATTAAACTACAGAACTAACTAACTAATCTGGAGGGAGGACTATATATACCCTCCAGAGAGAGCCTTCTGGAAATAACCGTTAAATCTGTTTACCACGGACCACTGTTGGATCTGTGCCCTCGTGGTAAGATCACTCTTAGCTCTATGCGTCTATGGTTCATTTACGCCGTAATTCCAGAATGCCTATAGCTGGTAAGATCACCATATGCTCTGTGCACTCATCTAATTTTAAAGTCGGAAGGGAATGTGTTGGACGCAGAACGCGATACAAACGCGTTATGTACTCCGTGTTCTATCAAGATACCTGTTAATTTCTGCTTGGTTTAGCCCTCCTCTGCCTTCCTAGATTATCATAATGAAAATTAGACAATTGTAAAGAATTACAGTCACAATGTCTCCCTTATCTTCTACACAGCTTCCTCTACATTGCCCGATTATCAAATATGCATATGCTGGCCATCGCATACTATACTGTAAAAGCTGCAGCTCGATCGTGTTTCCAGCAACCCTACGGCGACATTTAGGTGATATGCACTCTAGCCTCTCGGTCAAGGTCCGACGGCAGATTGCTAGTTTCTATGAAGCTGACGTCGATGACCTTGTCTCCAAGGATACCCATGCGGCTTTACCTCTCCCGCAAGATGATTTACCTCCCTTGCCCTTTCTCCCAACATACAGCGGGTTCGCTTGTGGCTATATAGACAGCTGTCGGTTCTTAACTAGGAGCTATAAGATGATCCGGTGCCACTTGAATAAAGAGCATGGAATATATCGAGCCGATTGTCCGTCTCATATCCGTCACGTTCACCTCCAGAGCTGGTATTCAACGACACGCGCTCAGTACTGGACCGTGCGAAGCCAAGAGGGAGAGGAGGATGTGACGGTCCTGGTAGGCCCACACCATGAGCACGTGATTACATCACCTGACGTCCTACGTGGCTCTATATAAGAATCCTCCTTTCACTCAGATTAGATTCTCTTTTCTCCTTAGCTTTAGATTCTCTAGTGTAGGAAATAGCAGTCTTTTTACCGTTCCCTCACAGAGGAGGCAGCACGGAAGGAATGGTTTGAGTTGCAGTACTGCATGTCATCGACGATAAGGGCTTATCGAAAGTGCTAATCACGATAGATTAGGTCATAAATTTAAAGTTCTATCTGCGATCCTCTTGACTGCCACAAGCGCCCTCAAGGTGGTTCGTGCGAGGCACTTTTCAGTACAATTTTAAGCTATATTAAGCACTTTTTTGGTGAGAATATTAATATAAGTTATATTTAAATCAACTTTTGAGATTAGAGTGTAATAAAAGATACAGTATAATGACTGGTTGTAATTGTCGATTTAATACATTGATACTTTTATACTCCACTTCATGCTTGGGATGAACATTTGGGCAGGATGTGGTCTATGCATTGGCGGACGGGGCCCCTGCACTGGCGGACGGGCCCCTACACTGACTGACTTGGTCTGTGCATGGGCTCACCCCATCAAAAATCGACGACGACAACTCTCTTGTCGGATAACTTACCTTTGGATGGGGTTCTGGGGGAAAATGCAACAGGGTTGGAATCACATCGGTTGGACTTAATTCATACTCAAATTTGAACCTCATCCAAGCACGTTATGACCTAACCCTAATAAATGGACTTGACCCCCTCGGCAAAAGCGACCAATAAACAAGCGAGTAAATGGACTTGAGGTCAGATTCATTTAGGAATAAGGAGTAGAAATAGGGTTTTACTAATCGACCGCCGATTTTTACTAATCGACCGCGGACCTACCTTTATGTATACTACATCGGAATGTATAATTTTACTATAGTATATCCAAATTAAATGCTCAGTAATATCACAATCAATTATTATAGCAAAAAAGTGTTACGATTTAGATACAGTAGGCTTCGATTCCGATGTCCTCTTTGTACACTCTCTTGAGTTTTATATACGCCACACTTCGTCAGCACTAGAATGATTCTAGTTAGTTGTTTCTGTGTCATCATTGACAGCCTCAGGTTATAGACTGCCGCTCTTAGTCTTATATACTTCTATAGTCAAGTAGCAGGGATATATGGTAGCAATGCCCGCTGATAGTGTTTTCTCATTACAGTACTTGAATATTCGGAGTTACTATATTGTAGGAAGACTTCTATAAGTAATTCGTACAAAGTGATCACCTTAGCTGCCTCTGGCTTGTTCTATTTATTTGTTCAAATAGGATAGTAACTTAGTTGTGTTTAGATGCACTAAGATCTGGTACCTGATAATTCTGGAAGATATTAGAAACTGAGTGGCAATTTAACTTATCATAAACAGAACAACTCCCCTGAGACTCTCTGTGAAATAAAGATAAAATGAAAAAGCAATATAATAAGAAGATAGTACAGGGAAAATAATGATTAAAACCCTATACTCTATATACAGTATATTACAGAAACTTTGACGTATTCGTAAATTCAAAAAATGAAATTCTCCCAGAACTTTGCCCCAGAACAACAAATCCACGATAAATAGCAACAACCATTGTGCGATACTCAGAAGGCAGCCAGAGAATATTTACACCACCTTCCATGACCCAGTTATTTGATACAACTAGAGTATGTGGTAGCATCAGATTATCTGACTCGGACACTACCTGTATACCATCAAGCGAGAAGGCGACTGAGTTAACCTCGCTGGTATAGCTCTCGAGTGTTGGAAGAATCTGCTCTCCTGTTGCTATATCCCAGACCCGTACTGTCCTATCGTAAGATCGAGAAACTACCTGCTTACCATCAGACGAGAAGGCGACTGAGTAGACCTCGCTAGTGTGGTCCTCGAGCGTTGGAAGAACCTGCTCTCCTGTTGCTATATCCCAGACCCGTACTGTCATATCGTAAGATCCAGATACTATCTGTTTGCTATCAGGCGAAAAGGCGACTGAGCTGACCCCGTTAGTATGGCCCTCGAGTGTTGGAAGAATCTGCTCTCCTGTTACTATATCCCAGACCCGTACTGTGTTATCATTAGATCCAGATACTATCTGCTTGCTATCAGGCGAGAAGGCGACTGAATTGACCTCGCTGGTATGGCCCTCGAGTGTTGGAAGAATCTGCTCTCCTGTTGCTATATCCCAGACCTGCACTGTACAGTCCTTAGATCCGGATACTATCTGCTTGCTATCGGGCGAGAAGGCGACTGAGCTGACCTCTCTAGTATGACCCTCGAGTGTTGGAAGAATCTGCTCTCCTGTTGCTATATTCCAGAGCCGCACTGTTTTATCCCAAGATCCAGACACCACCTGTATATTATCAGGCGAGAAGGCGACTGAGCTGACCTCTCTAGTATGACCCTCGAGTATTGGAAGAACCTGCTCTCCTGTTGCTACATTCCAGACCCGTACTGTTTTATCCCAAGATCCAGACACCACCTGCTTGCCATCCGGCGAGAACGCGACTGAGCTGACCCATTCTTTATGGCCCTCGAGCGTTGGAAGAATCTGCTCTTCTATTACTATATCCCAGACCCGCACTGTCTTATCCGAAGATCCAGACACCACCTGCTTGCCATCAGGCGAGAAGGCTACTGAATCGGCTGAACTGGTATGGCCTTCGAGCGTTGGAAGAATTTGCTTTCCTGTTGCTATGTCCCAGACCCGCACTGTGTTATCATCAGATCCAGACGCCACCTGCTTGCCATCGGGCGAGAAGGCGACTGAGCAGACAGAGTTCGTATGGCCCTCGAGTGTTAGAGGAACCCGCTCTCCTCTTGCTATATCCCAGACCTGTACTGTATAATCCAAAGATCCAAATACTACCTGCTTGCTATCAGGCGAGAAGGCGAGTGAGTGGACCGAACTGGTATAGCCTGCGAGTGTTGGAAGAATCTGCTCTCCTGTTGCTATATTCCAAAGCCGTACTATGTTATCCTCAGATCCAGATACTATCTGATTACTATCAGGCGAGAAAGCGACTGAGTAGACCTCTCTAGTATGGCCCTCGAGTGTTGGCTGAATCTGCTGTCCTGTTGCTATATCCCAGAGCCGTACTGTCTTATCCCGAGATCCAGAGACTATCTGTTTACCATCAGGCGAGAAAGCGACTGAGCTGACCGAACTAGTATGGCCCTTGAGCGTTGGAATAACCTGCTTTCCTGTTGCTATATTCCAAAGCCGTACTGTTTTATCCAAAGATCCAGATACTACGTGCTTGCTATCAGGTGAGAAGGCGACTGAGGTAACCCAGTCTTTATGGCCCTCGAGCGTTGGAATAACCTGCTCTCCTGTTGCTACATTCCAAACCCGCACTGTGTTATCATCAGATCCAGACGCCACCTGCTTGCCATCAGGCGAGAAGGCGACTGAGCTGACCGCGCTAGTATGGCCCTCGAGCGTTTGTAACATAGCGTTCCAATGTGGTTCTACTATCGGCTTTTGCTGAATCCAAGGAGGAATACACTGCTCGAATGTTTTTCGGACAATGCTCTTTTCTGGGGCAAAGACAAGGGCCGAGCAATAAGATTGAAGAGGCGTCTGCTCAATAACTAATCGGTTGTATAGAACAAACCTCTTTGCATCATATACAAATGCACATAGATTGGGACTTTCACTGGCCTTACTAAATTAGCTAGGGTTTTCTAACTATATCTTAAATTGTTGCTTAAAATCACACAGAAACTTACCTGTACCCAGTCCTCGAGCTTTCTAATCATTACTACACCATTTGCGAAGCTTCTCATTAGACTTAGTGCTTCGAACCAGTAAAGGAAACTCTGATATAAAAACTTATAAACTGAGCCACTGTCCGTGAGGTCGTTATTAGAGTTGCCTCCAGTATTTGAGTCTAATAGATGGTCAACCCAATAGAGACAA